>OX442428.1:3060665-3140735 GCA_949361645.1 Spongilla lacustris
CCATCCTCCCTTCTCCTCCCATCCTCCCTTCTCCTCCCATCCTCCCTTCCCCTCCCATCCTCCCTTCCCCTCCCATCCTCCCTTCCCCTCCCATCCTCCCTTCTCCCTTCCCTTCCCTTCCTCTCTCCTCTCTCACTCTTCTTCCTTCCCCTCCTTCACGAATCACTTCCTTCTCCACCTGTTTGCCCCAACACAGCTGGATATCATGGATACAGTTTGGCCATGACGGTAGACCTATTCTGTGCTGTACTCATTGGTGGTGCTTTTGCACACCATTTATGAAAATGGCAAGCATATACATACTCACATCAAGGACAGACATTTAAGGTGATTAATCTGATGCCTTTGCTACTGGTTTTGGAGAACGCATGTGTACCTTCAGTCAAGAGAAGAGGGCTTTGAATCATGTGAGGATAGTTTCATGATGGGGGGGGGGGGGGGGGGGGGGGGGGGGGGGGGGGGGGGGGGGGGGGGGGGTGTTCTATGCTTTGGTTGATCCTGATAAACCAATTTTGGTAGCTGGTAATCCATAGTGGTTTAATGAAAAGCGTGTTAGGCTAGGCATTAGAAAATTGCATTAAATATCATGATGCTCTGGGTAGTTAAGGGCAGTTGTGGTCTGAGCATATAATGTTGTTCCTTCACTACTAATACCTCCTCTCCTCCACTACCACTTCTTTTATAGGGATCCCCTCGCCTTTCTAAATAACCTGGCTGAGAGACTGGGTGTTGCTCACATGCCAGTTCAGATACTTAGCTGTTTAAAAGAAAGAATTTTTATTATTATTGTGTGATTTAATGATGATAGCAAGTGAGCAGATCAAACTGTCCTATACTGCTGTGGTGTGATGCACTATATTATATTCCAAGGTTGACCCTTCTTTATTTGTTTGCTCTCATGCATGCAACGTGTAACTAGGAACCCACCTGGGGAAAAAAAGGAGTGAAACAAGATATAAAAATTTAATTAAAATAAAATTGGTGATGTAGGATTTATAGACAGCAATTGAGTAAAAAGTAAGGAAACAAGGAATTATGCGTTCATTAAATTATAAATATTACATACCTACATTATTTAGCAAATTACCTGCCTGAAATTCTGTGCCCCCCCCCCCCCCCCCCCTTTTCCTACGCCATGGATGATAAAAGGTACCTTCATTTTAGCTTGGCCTGGAGCCATTATTTTTCACTAATTGACTGTAAGCTGTGACTCAGACTGGAGAATGTATGGTTAAGGGTGTGGTGAGGAAAGTAACTGAGGGCCAGGGAGTGGTGAGGAAACTGGCTGAGGTATGGTTAGGGGGTGGAGAGGAAAGACCAAAGGGCTGGGTTATAGGGCATAGAGATTGTAAGGACTGGTGTCAGCCAACCTACTCAGAACAAGTGCCTCATCCTTTGTTGGTGAAGTGCTGCACTCATGTGTGTGGTGAGATTCAGCTTTTACAACCTGTCAACTGTGTGCAGCAGCATGGACACTTGAAGTGTCCATGCTGCTGCACACCTCACCTCTACACACATGGACACTTCACCTCTAATTGATTTATTGTCACCCCACTTACACTCAACTATAATAATAATATTAGAGAAATGGTGTTGTATAAGTGTTGAAAATAGGAAGTCAATAGTGTTTGGCATTCGGAAGATATAGCGATTCACATTTTTATAGCACAATTATTTTATAATGTTATAAATTGCCCCATATATGTATTACTAGATACATGTATAGCGAGTACAGCTAGATGACATCAATATAACAATAAAATTACTTAGGTGGTGGGAGGGGAGGCTGACAAAAAGGAAAGATATCAACATATAACCATATTTATATAGCATGCATACCCACATTTATCAAAAACTGAAATGTGCTGTAAAGTAAATTTATAGTTAGAACTTTGAGTTATTAATGCAGGGGAAAATTTCGGTCCTACCGAAAATGCATGCTGAGCTCTTTTCCTGTCATCCTGAGCCAAAAATGCAGATTGGAGGATATGGCATCAGTTTCTGGGGGCTCTGCCCCAGACAGACCCTATACCTGCAATGGCATGGGTCATTTGCTTTACAACTGTTTCCTAGCTTTACAACTGTTTCCTAGCTCTATCAGAGCTAACAGCCGTAGCATCTTAAGCAGCACACAGTAACTTGTGCGCAGATCTGATTCTGTCTCTTAGCTTGCTATGTAGCTAAGATCCCATGCAGCCAAACCATTCAGTGTTATACCGCTAAGGGTACTGTCTTTATATCTGAGTAATGTGAGTGCTTTCTGGCCATTTAATACTCTAATGGAATCCTCATGCAATCCATCTGTGAAGGGTCATGAGCATTCAATCCTCCATCCAGGAAAGTGACTGAAATGCGCTGTTAATAAAATCATAAAGAGCAAATTTGTAGTTAAAACTTTGATTCATTAGTGCAGGGGAACATTTCAGTGCTACAAATATGCATAGCTCTTTGCCCGTCATCGTGAGCCAAAAATGCAGATAAAATGGCATTTGTTTATGTGCATGGCAGTGAAAATCGCCTCTCTCTGTTTGGGAAGGATTTTGTTATTGTTAGCACAGATAGATGACATTTTAAAGAAAGGTGTCCTTTGGATCATGATGTGAGCCTTATTGCTTGTTCCAGATCATAATGTGTGCTGATGTTTAGGTGTGGTTGGGTAGACTTTATCAGATTGCGGTTATTATTTAGGGTTTTTTTTAAAGCACTGAAAAATGTACCAAGCCTCCAGCAAGATTTGTTTTATGTGTGCTCCTCCCAGATCAAATTTTTTGTCCTGTTTGTGTCATGTACTCACTTCCTTTTTAAAAATGAACAATTTAGACAAGCTGCTGTGAATTGTCACCAAAAAAAATCGTCTAATACCAGCCTAGGTATCCAATGCTTGGATTTAAGAACAGTGTAATTGAATCATGTTGCAAGCTCGTTAGCTCGTCCCCAGGTCAGGATTTGCCTAATTAGGGGTTTTGTGATGAATCATGAAGACAGCTGTTTTACATGTATGAGAGGTGTACTTGCATCAAGTTGTGACCAGCTATGAGAAACTTTCATGGGAAGAATGCTGTTTTGGGCTTTAATTTCAATGTCAGTCTTATAACTGTAAGTTACCTGATTGTGATTTGAAGAAGTGCTTTAACATCGCAAGCATCCAGCTAGGATTTAGATTTTTGGATGTAAGTGTGGTGCATGCCCTTGCATCATGTTGACAGATTTAGCTAGTATGTCACCATAGATGTCACCAAGTCATAATAGGAGTACTCTGTGCTATTTGTGCTTAGAAAAGTGTATCGGAATGATTTCTGTTTTAAGAGAGGGATGTTGTGAGCCACTTAGCTAAGTTCCCAGGACATTGTACATGTGCTACGTACCAATACTTCTGAGGGCATGCTTTAATTTCATACCATCCCTGTCGTGTATTTGTGCACAAAATGATTGTGCATGCTTTTTAATGTATGTACCTGGAAAACCTTTGTGTTAAATAAGGGTGTGCTTTTGTTGAAATGTTTATGCCTTATGTGTTTGTGTTTAAAAAAAAAAGATGATTTAAAAAGACTTCGGATGCGATTTCAGTTTTGATTCATGTTTGGTGGTTGTGCAACCTCCAGTATGATGTTGTTCTAGTTGTTTCTCAGGTTGGATTGATCCTCATAGCTAGTTCTATATCATAGCTCTCTTATTTTAATTGACTCATGTTATAATATTAGGTGTGCTTATCAACTCGATTGTGCCAAACCTTCAGCTGGTTTTTCATAGGATTACTGCCCTTTTAAGAGAGAGAATATATGATGTTGCAAGTACCGATCGAGTTCATATTCAACCAGCATCTTGTTTTTAGGGTGTGCTTTCAATACTAACCCTGTAAAGTGATCTTGCACCGAATGATTTTGCATGCTCTGAGGGCCTCTGTGTTACATAACAATGTGCTTTGATTGATAATGTAATGTTGAGAGCCTATAGCTGTGAGTTATTCCTTGAAAGGGAAGAAGGTTAACGTTCGACTTAGTTTCTGCTTAAAAATACACCTGAAGGTTTATATGGTGGAGAAGATTGCAATTTAAAAAAAGTGTGCTTTGCATCATGATGTGAGCTAATTGGTACAGTGTGTAGTTCCAAATCTGAGTGTGTGCTGTTGCCTGTGAATATGAATAGAGTATTGATCTGCTTTAACGTCTTGTGGCTTACCACCAAGTTATTAGATGATTTGCTTTATTTGGTGTACTGTACTTTGAATGGTCACCTTTTTTGCTGCTTGTGTCTGAAACTTTTAATATATGTCTCAGACAACCCTGGTGTGATTTAAGGGAGTGCTTTAATCGGCCAATTTACAAGCTACCAGCTAGTTTTCTGATGCTTGAAATTAAGAGCTCTGTTTAAGTTGGGGTTTTGGACGAATTGTGAAGACAGCCAGCTATTTTAGGAGAGGTGTGCTTGCATCCATCCCATAATGTTTGTTAAGTTGATTTAACTGTTGCTTATGGATACAGACTCTTAGCTTTGCTTACTTTATGTGAGGGTGTGCTTAACTGGCTACTGTTGCAACCCTTCAGAAAGGATTTAGATCATTTGGTAAAGATGCATCCATCAAATTTTAGCACCTTAGCTAGTTCCAAGATCTTGATGCTTTTGTAGGGATGGGTTCTCCTATTTAAGTAATTATGCTTTTATGTTAGGGGCCGATGCATTCATTTTAGAGTATCAGCTCACGTTTCAAGCCTTTATCTATGTTTTCATAGTAAGAGTGCTGTTACATGTATAAGATGGGTGTGCATGGTTGGATTCAAATGTGGTAAATGTCTGGTCTATAACTAATGTTGTGAGCAATTTGGAAGTACTCACTATTTCAAAAGACCAAGCTGTTATGTGTGCTTAGAAAAGAGTATTGGATTGTTTTAAAAGAGGGATTTTGTGGGCTACTTCCCAGAACATTTTACATGTGCTATGTACCAGTACTCCTGAGGGTGTGCTTCAGTTTCATATCGCCCATTCCATGCAGTAGTGTATTTGCATGCACAATGATTATGCATGCTGCCGATGTATGTGCTCGAAAAACCTCTGTTACTTTCTTGTTGAAATTTTCATGCTGTAAATAATAATAATGATGGTATAGTCTCTGTTTATTAATTTAGTTACAGGTATGATTAATTTCTATCTGTACAAGCATCGCGTTCCCCAGAGGCAACAAGTATAACATAAAATGTATAACATAAAATGCATCAGTATATTGCACTATCAGTTAGATACAGGCAAAGGATTTGTGTGTATCCATTATAACTAGCATGTGAAAGTTAGAGGCCAGCAAATGTATACATTACCCTTGGGGAATGTTCATTCCCCAAATGTAACATGTGATCAGTGCTTAGTTTATGTATGGTACAGATTCTTTTAATTACGTGACTGAAGTTTTTATGTTAGGGAGTAAGCATTTTTTTTTAAATTCGTAATGTCACATGTAAAAAAACTCCAACTGTTTTACATCATATTGCATAATGCATCATGTTACATCTTCCAAACCATAGTGGGACTATGTGTGCATATAGATTCTATGTTGGTTTTATATTTTTAATGTGGGTATTAGTGCTTTCACCAGTAATGGCAGTAGTAATCTGCCACCAAAGGAACTGATGCATTAAATTAGGGTGTGCTTCAATGAAGTTAAACATGTTGTGAGTATAGAGCTTTGTCACTTTTGGGTGTTATTTCTTCAAAAGAGTAAGGCTAGAAGTAGACTATGCTTTAACTGATTGCAACCATAGGGTAAGGAGAGGTGTGCTTAGCATCATGATTACTGGTGAGCCTCTAGACTACATGATCACAATTCGTCATTTTGCTTATGATGCATAGACTTTAGTCGTATGGAGACACCTATTGTGTGCTTTAATTTTCAAGTATCAACTAATGTTGCAAGTCTTCAGCCACATGTAGATGCTAGATCCTTGCCTCGAGTCATGTTATTGTCAGACTCTTGACTAGTTTTCAGGTCATAATGTGCTAAAGTATGTATAAATGGGCTCACTGGCAACTTTAATAGAATCTGTTGTTATCTACGGTGTTGTTAGAAAATGTTTATGTTAAATGATTTGTTATTGCTTTCAACAGGCATGAACTAAATGTACATGTAACTACAAATACACATCTGCAATGAAAGCATGACACACACATTTAAAATGCTGCAGTTTTTTCTAGGCACACATTCAACAGAATGCACAGGCATCTTACATTATGCTACATGCGTGAGTAAGTGGAGAGTCGCTACCCATACAAGAGTGCTGTTATAAAATGGGTGTACTTTTTAGATAGTTGAATGCAAGTGTGGTACATGTCCTTGCATCATGTTAACTGATGGGAGCGATTCAGCTAGTATGTCACCAAGTCATTACAGAAGTACTCTCTGCTTCAAGAGACTCAGGTGTTATGTGTGCTTAGAAAAGAGTATTGGATTGTTTTAAGAGAGGGATATTGTGGGCCACTTCTTAATGGCATAGCAGGTATGATTAATGTCTATGTGGTGACAAGTAGGAGCCATGGGTTCCACCCTATGCAGTTCAAGAAGGTAGGTTGTATCCTAACTTTCTCCCTATAATGGATCGGAATGGATAACATGCAGCATAGCCCAGAGGCAGAGGAGGCTATTAGGAAGGGTTATAGGGCACCTTAACACTATTTTCATAGCACATTCTAGGTTATTCCTGAATACATGCACTATCCGGAAGATAAATTGTTAAGGGGGATGATACATGCATGTGCCGTAGAGTTACTTGCATGTATTAGAAATGGCCCGTGTTTAAACGAGCGTACGCGCGTACCTTTCAAGATTTTGAAGAACGGCGCGCAGCCGCGCTCGAGATTACGACAATGCTTTTTCAAACATGAGCCATTTTTCAGTTTTTGGTGGCCTGTGGGGGGGAGTTAGTACACGTATTTCGCGACACCGGCAAAGGCCGACCTGTAGCAGTGTTCATAACGAGCTCGAGGTAAAGTTGTGCGACCGTAGTTTTGATAAGAAAGAACCCATGATAAAATAATTACATGTACCGTAAGTCCACATCGTTACAATAAAAGTGAAACGACGGGTGGAATAGACTTACGCGCATTTGCCGTGTTGCAGCTAGTTTACATATTGGCTCGGGACGCCGTTCGATATTGATCGTAGTATGTCGTCAAGAGGTATAGTATAAGCTGCAACAGCAAGCGTTTCACAAAGTCCTAAAATTGATTTATTGTCGGTTTCAAACCTCAACAGATCTAGGACCCCGACGGAAGCTTTCAAGTTTTGTTTTGAAATAGCATCTTGGTAACGTGCTTGAGGGCAATGGGTAGTTTCAGATATATGGGAGTGATGTTGTGGCCCAGTATGTGAGTTGTAGTCAAGTACCCAGACTAGAGATTAGATAGCCGTGGTTGCTGGCATTTAGAACACCCAGGTTTGTCAGTAGACCACGAATTGTTTTGGACGAGGGTAGAGATTAAAAATCCTGAGGGAAGTGGCTTATTCCGTGTTGTTGCAGGCAGAGGCGAACTACGGTAAGTCATAAAAAACCTCGAAACAGGAGTGAACCTGCTAATGAGGTGTACGTGACGCCGTTTCCAATCCCGGGTACGTAGTCTAAATAATCTATGGTTATACGGAGCGTGAGCGCTACATGTATAGTATTACCAATATTATCTCTGCTATACGCGCGTGTTGCGAGCCAGTTGCACGCTAATCACGTGTATTTCGGCGTAAAGCTGTAGACCCTCACATCGGATCCCTGCAAGCAGCAAGGGTATAGCTACGCCGAACTACGTCACATGAATTAGCGTCATTCGCGCACATTGCCACTTCGAAGTGTTGGAAAGGCCAATTGCAGATAGAATTGGGCTAGAATTCACTGCAATTCAGATTTTACCAAAAACGGTTTCCAGTGCATGATGAAGATAAAAGTTTAGGGCCCTTGAGTCCGAAACGGCCAATAAAAACGATTTGCTTTTAACCATTATTTTGGCTAATTCTGAGATCAAAACGAAGTTTAAAAAAAAAAAAAAAGGAATTGTTACTGGAACTACGGTATCCGGTGTCATAGGGTATACGGTACGGGGCAAATTTTTGGTCCGGGGGACCGATGTGTGCAAAACCATTTAACCGGACTCAATTCCCAAGAGAATACAGTCCCCTCCCGGACCGTATTCCCTGCATGGTATAAATCATAAAATACACGTATATACCGCGCGCGCATGCAGGTAAGGGCTGGGACCTTTGGTTCGAAAAGTTGATCGCAGGTCGCCAACTTGATACATTCCATAGTTTACGACCTTGCAGTTCGGTAAGCGTGATGTGCCCAATGTAACCAATGCATTGCAAAAAAGCTGAGCATTTTGTTTTTATTGACTGTAACCGTGATGCATGCCCAAGCTTGCCTGCGTAGGCGGAGCTTTGCTCCTTAAGGGTGGGGGGGGGGGGGGGGGGGGGGGGCACTCCCTCCGGTCGTTTTGCGCGCGCGCCTTCGGCGCCCTTCATCTCCGGTTCTTTCTTGTCAGTTGTTGTCCAGTGAAATTAACCCAAGCGAAAATAGTAGTCCCTGATCCGGATTATTTGATGGGGTATCTAGGGGTATTGATGGGGTATAAGTGGGGTATAAGTGGGGTATCAATGTGGTATGAGGAGGTACATTGTTTCAATCAAAATCAAACCTCAATTCTGTCAGGGAATTGAGTTCGCTTGGATGTACAATATTTTAGACAGACCGTGTTCCCTAGGGAGTTGGGTCCGGGGAGGGACCGTATTCCCTAAGGGTGTACGGCCGGTCCCCCGGACCGAACATTGCCCCGGACCGTATACCCTATGACACCGGTAGTTGAATAATTACAATTCACTCATATGTCCTTGCAGTTACAGCGCACGCTATATGGCTATGGCAGTGAAAGAGTTATATCAGAGCAGCTCAAATCAGAAAGTATTCTAACTGTACATGCAACACTTCCCACTTTTTTCAATAACGTGAACATAATGATTTATCCCTGCAACCGAAAAACTCGTCATTTATGTCAGAGTCGATCTGGTCGAGTTTAACGAATTGAATTAATGTAAGAAATTTATTGCATCATTAACAAACATACATTCATGTATAATTATAGTATTTCAGAAAGGTTTTGGTTTGTCCGCAGTAATAATAAAAAAAAAAATTGCTGCTGCCATATCGGAAGCGTGCAGTTAA
The DNA here is from genome assembly GCA_949361645.1 of Spongilla lacustris. Classification (NCBI taxonomy): domain Eukaryota; kingdom Metazoa; phylum Porifera; class Demospongiae; order Spongillida; family Spongillidae; genus Spongilla; species Spongilla lacustris. The sequence goes on from OX442428.1 coordinate 3,069,854, forward strand.
ATTGTGCCTGATTGAAAAGGGCTAGAGACTAGAGATAAAAGTGGATCGGAATCATCATAAAAATAATAATACATATAATTAAATAGCTCACCGGAACGAATCATGACTTCACCGATGTGTGTCCCTATATTGAAAGACTGCGCTAGCATAAGAAGGTCGCCAGTTGTCGTGGCGTTGAATCTGATGGAACAAGGTTTGCTGGTCTTCCATCCGATCTGGTTTTTCAAGGCCATTGTGGTGAACGAAAGACTAGCCGTATCCACCAAACATGGCAGAGTACTGCACGCTCCCGCCAGCGGCACCGGGTAGTCCAATATGTACAGCTTCCACTGTGTGCAAGATGTGGTACAAGAAAGAGTGTAGGTTGCGTTGGAGACCTCGGAAGGTGTGGTGCTGACTGCGCAATCAGCTATAAGTAAGGAGAAGAAGAAGAAGAATATTATATCCTTGTATAACAATGTACATGTGTCATGCATGTATACCGTTCACTGTTGAACTGGCCATAGCCAATAGCACCAAGAAAGCAAAAAGGAAACACAAATTGTTGTTAGTCGACATGACAGATTCTCTGTTCCTTTTTAAATATTTATTTATTAATTTCTTTAGAAAGTCCTTGCTGTAATACTGAGAAATTCTTTAATTGTGTGCGTGCAGATCTGATATTGTCTTAGAAGGCTCTCTCGAATTCCTGGACGTACCTTTTCAAATGAATATATAGAGACCTTTACCGGAACAGCATGCAGGTACAATTACGTATTAAGCGTCCCGGCAAGCATGTCTTATTATTCAATAAGTTAAATATCGTTCAGGAAGGAAATTCTGTCCCTTTCTTTTATTTTATTTTGCTGCGTAACTGACGTGTTTAAGAACCATTTACATTCGTAAAAATTGGACACATAAGCATGCACGCATCGCTGCACATGCACGAAGTATTTCGGGTTCCTCCTTACTAATATATATATATTTTTAAGTCAGGCAGAGGACCGGAAAAAGGTCAAATACTCAAGGGACACCCAGGCATATGTTTCACCCCTATTGCCTATGAAACATCAGGTGTAGTTGGCCCTCTTTCCCTGATCTTCCTGAAGGAGCTAGGTCACAGGCTCTCAGCCACAACTGGTGACACAAAAAGTTACAGCTACCTGCTCCAACGTCTTTCAATGGCTGTACAAAGGGGCAATGCTGCCTCCATAATAGGAACACTTTTTTCTCCTTCCAGTTCTGACTTTTAGGGAGGGGGGGTGGGGGCGATGATGGCCTAGGATTGTGGCTTGTGGAAGCCGTGAGCCAGTCCCCCAAAAGGGATTGGGCCACTCGAGGGGAGGATGAGGAGAAGGGGGTACACAACGCGTCAACTCAAGGCAGAAAGGAAAGGCAAAACCTCATCCTCAAGAGATACCACGTGGGAGCACCTCAGGTGTCTTTACAGGGAGGCTGCTGCTGGTTGCTTCCTAACGGGAGAGGGTGATTTCCCACCGCCCTCCTCCATGGAATCGAGCAGAGCTTTCTCCTCATTCTCCACTCGAGTGGCCCAATCCCTTTTGGGGGACTGGCTCACGGCTTCCACAAGCCACAATCCTAGGCCATCATCGCCCCCACCCCCCCTCCCTAAAAGTCAGAACTGAAAGGAGAAAAAAGTGTTCCTATTATGGAGGCAGCATTGCCCCTTTGTACAGCCATTGAAAGACGTTGGAGCAGGTAGCTGTAACTTTTTGTGTCACCAGTTGTGGCTGAGAGCCTGTGACCTAGCTCCTTCAGGAAGATCAGGGAAAGAGGGCCAACTACATGTACACCTGATGTTTCATAGGCAATAGGGGTGAAACATATGCCTGGGTGTCCCTTGAGTGTTTGACCTTTTTCCGGTCCTCTGCCTGACTGGTGACAGCACCTGCAGCCATAGTGGATTATAATTATAAGCGCATGCAATGTCAAAATCACATAGAATATTAGGATTGGAGGGTCAGTTGTTACAATCCACATTCTCTGACAGTTGTGTTTTCAATGCTGAATACAGATAGCATGCTGTCTAGACTTATATATGAACCCGCATACACATGCACATGTACATTGTATATGCCATGCATGTAGCCAACCTTTTGATTAAAAAAAAAAAAAAGGGTTGTGTTATTTCTTCGTGTGCATTTATAGTCCTATAGCAGTTCAATATCATTATACGTATTTTGGTACTGCATTCGATTCCTGTAAATTGACGAAATTCTAACATTATACATGGATGCACTGATGAACTCCATTTTGAAATTAATGGCTGGTGTATTGCACTAATCACATCCATAACTGTATTTAGCTTCACAAATACATACACAGGCACATATGTAGAACTTGAAATTGACCTAGTGCGCATCATGGTCCGGCAGTGACAGGCAACCATGCATTATAATTGATTAACTCCTTAGTTGGAGCATATGCACGAATAGCCATGCATGTGCATGCATACAAGACGTTGTTGCGAAACACTACATTGATCGGATGATATCGTAATAGACCCTAGCTCATTCTCATGCACCTTGCAGGATCCTATGGGCTCAGTTTATTAAGGCACGATGCATTTCCGCTGCTTCTACATGCATATGCATGCAGATCTTAATTCCGATTCTATCTTGTTGTTAGTAACAACAGGACAAACAATAATATGTTTGCAATAACTTTATTCTTGTGATGTTTAATCTTGACGGCTTGACATCCAAGAATAGTAACACATTGTTTACTTGCACGTGGATGTTTAAAGTATTGATTCCAGATTGTCAGCTGGCACTACTTACAAAGTACACAAATATAAGTGTTCTAATAATTTTTATTGTGCATTTATATACATAACTGCAATTGTACTGGTGTGTAGTGTTGTGTATGGCTGTTGCCAAACAAGCAGCTCTTAATGGACTTACATGATTTGTGTGTTTGTGTTTGTGTGTGTGTGCATGTGTGTGTGTGTGTGCGTGTGTGTGTGTGTGTGTGTGTGTGTGTGTGTGTGTGTGTGTGTGTGTGACATGCGTGTGCGTGATACATGTGTTGTATTGTATACACTTATAACATTTATAAAGAGCATCCGTGCTTAATTTTTGGTTTAAATACTGACTGGCTAAAGAAATTTCTTGAACAGATGCAATAAAGATCAGTGTTCGGGTTTGTTATTCTGTTATCGATAGCTTTTCAGTGTAATTGTGAAACTAATTGATTCTGCACATATTAAAATCGGCGTACTGTCGACGTCAGTAGTATTTAATTCTTTTCCCCATTTTTTCTTATTTGGATCTGTTCATGTACGATGCATGCATGTCATTGCAGATATCAGCACTGGTCATCTGACACAAAACAGCGTATCATTTAAATGACTGACATATGCATAATTTAAGCTCATCTAGGGTAGTATAGAATGTTTGTTATAATGTAGGTTAGATAACATGATAACATCCTTTCTAACACCTTGCTCTCTAAAGATAACTGCTGCGTCATTGCATACATGTATCAATATTGGAGCTGTATGCCAGTACGCGTGTTTACGTATATTCGGTAAAAACAGTGCAGACGAATACTTAAAAGGCTGACATCAAATCGATCGAACATAAAATTATATAGGTCTACTGCGGTTTAACAACTTTTTAATGGCAACCAACACACGTATCAGCTGTGGGTCTATTTCTTTCGCAATCGCTACCCTGTCTTTGGCTTTAATAATATCAAAGGCTAATGGTAAGCATTTTTTTTGTTAAACCACTTAGCTGTTCAGTAGTGTAGAATGCACGTGCTGCTTTTTTTTTTACCTCACATCTCCCTCCCTCCCTCCTAAATTCATACATGTAGCTGATTGCAACTATACCAACACATCAAGCGGAAATGGCAATACCACATATAAACTATCGTGTGTCGACGCGTGTACACAGTGGAAGCTGTACATATTGGACTACCCGGTGCCGCTGGCGGGAGCGTGCAGCACTCTGCCATGCTTGGTGGATACGGCTAGTATTTCATCTACAGCCTTGAGAGCCCAGATAGGATGGAAAGCGACAAACAAGCCTTGTTCCATCGTATTCAGCACCACTACCGCTGGTAATCTCCTAATACTGGCACAGTCATTTTTCAATGTAAACCCCAACGTGGCAACACATGTCGGGGAAGTGATGATTCGTTCGGGTTAGTTTCCTAGCTCGTCATATGGAGAAATTGCCCATACATAGGCGGACATTTAGCTCTTTTTTTTCAAATTGATTTTTAAACACATGTACTAAGTACGATAAATCGGTCTGATTGTGAATCTGTAATTTATAGATTTATATCATGAGCCATTCTTGTACAAAAATCAAGACAAAAATTTAATTTCTACCGCACTAATTTATTCGTAAAGTAGACATGTTACGTAACATTTATTAACAATTATGTCATTTATCTACAATGTTTTTAACTAATGGCGCTAGCTCACGAGACGCATAATACACAAAGCCGGGCTCTGATCATGACGTATTACTAATAAGTAAAAGTAATTGTACATTGGCCTGACCCTTCGATATATAGCTCCCGTAAACACAGATTGAACACGCACCGCAGGATGACCGAAAGCCATAGGGATGATGTCGGCTTCGTCCAAAGTGGCCGGCCGGTCCGCAATTACTAGTAGTTCACGACGGGAGTCCAAACATGTCATCATATATGCTCCGCCATGCATATTTACCCATTCTTACAATATTGGTGCAGCGTCCATTGTGCACGTCACGCCACCAGCCCTTTTTATGCCACCTTTCTCTATGCGGCAATTCATTATTGCCATGAAGCCTCGATCGCGATCATCGCGCGGGCAGCATATCGTAAAAGCAGAGATAATCAAAAGCGATACTTCCTATGATATATGCTACTACATTTATAGTTTCTCTTAGCCCCTTCCGTAGTCAATCATCGACTCAATGTGATATGGGTGGGCGGACCGGCAGCGTGGGCGTTTCTCTAGAGCTGAACACATTGGCAAGCTCGAACCCGTATCTTAAACGTTTATTTCATGTCAAGATATCGAACTTCTTATAGGTTAATACATTTACCGTAGTGATCAGGTCGACGGGTCATGCTGCCCTTCCCCATCACTGAGTTACGTTTACAAATTGACAATTTTTTTAAAATAATTGATCACTTTCGCATATACCACAAAGACCCTGCTGCTCTTCTTCCTCATCGGATGGCTATCACAGCTACAAGCAAGTCTAGTGTCATATGATGAGCACCAAACAAAAAAAAAAAAAAACATAAGTGCCTAAGTAGCATCATAGATACTTTATGGTAGCACATCTCCATGGAAACAGTTGCAAACAGACATTTAAACAAATGAACAGCTCCTGATATTGAAACCTAGAGAAAAAAAGTGATGGTTATGCATCAGAACAAATGCCCCTACCATAAAACCAAAGCCCTCAGCATCATGCACAAAGCACACTCCATCCCCTCCCATTAGGTCCAATGCAAAGCTCAACCAAGGCATCAGGACTAGTGCTTGCCCAACAGGCCCCTGTCATTACCCCCCCCCCCCCCCCCCACACACACACACACATTCTGCACACAGTGTGTGGTTTGTATGACTTATACATGTAACTTCTCTGTATGGTTTCTACAGTGCTTGGGTGAATAAAAACTATACTGACCTAAGGTCATTTACAAATAGAAAGGAGTACAGTGTAGGTGGTACGAAGGTGAAGAGCACGATAAGTCTAAGTAGGTACCATGCAGCCCCGGATCAAGCATAGCTTTGGGGGTGGGGGCCAGCTGCCCCCCCCCCCCCCCCACTCCCCCATGGCACCCCTCTGGCAGCAATTGCCGCCCCCCCCCCCCCCCCCCCCCCCCCAGCCACATGCTTCCGTTCATGATTACATGCATACACCTGCGAGTAGATTACGTGTTGCGTCATACGTAAAAAAAAGTCCGAATACTTGCTGACAAATGTCACCAAAGCAGTGGAGCAGAACAGGGCATGTACAAATGTGCCCCTTCGACTGCATCCCCTCCTCCCCCCCACCCCCCACCCAGTTTTCGTGCGCCCTCTGGTAAAACCAAATTCATGTAGGTCCAGGGTAGTCTTACATGTACATAAGTACATGCCAGTAGTTAGATAGATGTACACATGCACATGTTAGTCTTAGGCCTAATGTAGATATGGTAGTCTTAGGTAGGTACATATAAGTCCAGGATAGAAAGGCCTACATAGGTACATGTATAGGGTATGTTTATTTTAAGTCTAACATCAGATAAGGTTGCGGGTTCCTTTCATGTTTAATTATATTCACAGCACAGAAGGGCAAGTTTGAAGGGAATACATGTAGACAAAAGACACAAGTAATTTTCAGAACTCAGGTAGGTACATGTAAGTAAGTCTATGTAGGTCCATGTAGGGTAGGCCTATGTAGGTCCATGTAGAGGTTCATGTTCATGTAGGGGTTCATGCAGGGTAGGCCTATGTAAGTCCATGTAGGGGTTCATGCAGGGTAGGTCTATGTAAGTCCATGTAGGTGTTCATGCAGGGTAGGACAATGTAGGTCCATGTAGGGGGTCATACAGGGTAGGCCTATGTACATTTGTAGGTCCATGTAGGGGTTCATGCAGGGTAGGCCTATGTAGGTCCATGTAGGGTTCATGCAGGGTAGGCCTATGTAGGTCCATGTAGGGTTCATGCAGGGTAGGCCTACATGTATGTAGGTCCATGTAGGGTTCATGCAGGGTAGGCCTATGTAGGTCGATCCATGTAGGGTTCATGCAGGGTAGGCCTATGTAAGTCCATGTAGGAGGTAGGTCTACATGTAGCTTCAGGGCAGGCAAGGTAGCAGCACTACATGGGCCACTAACCATCAGATAAGGTTGTGGGTTCCCCTTTCAAGTTTATTATATTCACAGCACAAACCATGGGCAGATCTTAGGATTAAGAGTAGGTACATGTATGACAAAAGCCTTCAGTATTCTGGTACATGTACATGTAGGAACGTGTATGGGCTGGGTTTTTTAAGTATGATGTATAGGCTGATGTATAGGGTAAGGTGTATAGGCTGGTGTATGGTGTATAGGCTGGTGTATGGTGTATAGGCTGGTGTATGGTGTATAGGCTGGTGTATGGTGTATAGGCTGGTGTATGGTGTATAGGCTGGTGTATGGTGTATAGGCTGGTGTATGGTGTATAGGCTGGTGTATGGTGTATAGGCTGGTGTATGGTGTATAGGCTGGTGTATGGTGTATAGGCTGGTGTATGGTGTATAGGCTGGTGCATGGTGTATAGGCTGGTGCATGGTGTATAGGCTGGTGCATGGTGTATAGGCTGGTGTATGGTGTATAGGCTGGTGTATGGTGTATAGGCTGGTGTATGGTGTATAGGCTGGTGTATGGTGTATAGGCTGGTGTATGGTGTATAGGCTGGTGTATGGTGTATAGGCTGGTGTATGGTGTATAGGCTGGTGTATGGTGTATAGGCTGGTGTATGGTGTATAGGCTGGTGTATGGTGTATAGGCTGGTGTATGGTGTACAGGCTGGTGTATGGCATATAGGCTGGTATATGGCATATAGGCTGGTGTATGGCATATAGGCTGGTGTATACTGTAAGCTGGTGTATGGGAACACACCAGCACACACCAGCACAGCAGCACACACCTACCTCCAAAGCCGCAGTAGCCTGCCTCCTTGTAGTCTTTGCAGATGTCAGGTGGATATAGTCCCAACGAACAGTACAGGGGACCTTTCCTAGGGGAGGGGAAAATGGCACCTACATGTAGAATGCTGTCTGCACATTATCCCGCAATGGATCCCCTATGAAAAAATCTTGGCATGACATGTTCCAAATTCATGCGTGATATGTTTTTGCAAGTGTTCCAGTTTTTCTAGAGCACTGTTGAACATGCTTATGTCATTAAATTGCAGGCATATCACTCTTCTAACTTGTACAGGATGAAGAGTTTCTAAAAAGCGATTCCCCGACGAGGCATACCCGTTAATATGCTAAGGGGCGTGCTGCTTTATAACTTCTTGGGGGAACGCGTTTTAGAAACTTGTCAACCTGTACAAGTTAGAAGAGTGATATGCCTGCAATTTAATGACATACATATAAGCATGTTTAACAGTGCTCTAGAAAAACTGGAACACATGCGACAACATATCACGCATGAATTTGGAACATGTCATGGCATGTCATGCCAAGATTATTTTGTAGGGGAAGGTGTGCCCTTTATGGTGTGCTCCTTTTAAAATGTGCCCATTAAGGTGTGCTCCTTTTAAAGTGTGCCCATTAAGGTGTGCTCCTTTTAAAGTGTGCCCATTAAGGTGTGCTCCTTTTAAAGTGTGCCCTTTAAGGTGTGCTCCTTTTAAAGTGTGCCCTTTAAGGTGTGCTCCTTTTAAAGTGTGCCCTTTAAGGTGTGCTCCTTTTAAAGTGTGCCCTTTAAGGTGTGCTCCTTTTAAAGTGTGCCCTTTAAGGTGTGCTCCCTTTGAAGTGTGTGACATTTTCTGTACAGTTCATGTTCATGCATCGTGTGCTTGCTACCATACATTGCAAACACACACACACACACACACACACACACACACACACACACACACACACACACACACACACACACACACACACACACACACACACACACACACACACACAAATACACAGACACACATCACAACACTCATGGAATCGTACAATTGTATGCCACAATATTTGGCCTCATCACATCTGCTACCACCTCCCTTGACCACACCCACCTGCTGGCTGCACTCCCTTGTGAGGTCTCCCTCCCCTTGCGGCCTCGAAGTACTCGGTGTAATTGTGTCCTCTGTATATGCTGTCCTCCATACTATATATGGAAAACAAACAATATTAATTAATCATCATACAACAGACTATGAGTTTTGCAGCATAGTAGGAGGACATGAATCACCATGGCAACTAGACACTGTAGATATACAAATAAAAATTTATTCTGGAGAATAATGCTGATATTGGTGTCTTTACAGGGTTAAAACTGGTGTCACTAAAGGGCTAATATCACTGTATCTGACTGGCCTATAAAGCAAGTGGTGACCAGTGCCCAGACCTGGTTCAAATTCTGTGCCTTCTCCATGATTCCCCGCTGGTCCCTGTTCTGTTCTGTCTCCATCTCCAAGGTGAGGGTGGCCTCCATGTCATGCCTCCCTCTCAGACTGGTATGTGTGGGTCACCCTGCTGAGTTTGTCCTTATCTTTGTCACTGAACACTCTGAGCCTCCTCTGATGAAGGAAAGTGGAAGGAGAGGATCATGGAAGGAGGGAAGAGGCGAGGGAGGGAGAGAGGGAGGGAGGAGGGAGGGAGGGAGGGAGGGAGGGAGGGAGGGAGGGGGGAGGGAGGGAGGGAGGGAGGGAGGGAGGGAGGGAGGGAGGGAGGGAGGGAGGGAGGGAGGGAGGGAGGGAGGGAGGGAGGGAGGGAGGGAGGGAGGGAGGGAGGGAGGGAGGGAGGGAGGGAGGGAGGGAGGGAGGGAGGGAGGGAGGGAGGGAGGGAGGGAGGGAGGGAGGGAGGGAGGGAGGGAGGGAGGGAGGGAGGGAGGGAGGGAGGGAGGGAGGGAGGGAGGGAGGGAGGGAGGGAGTGGGTAAATAGGCCAACCCTGCAAAGCTAAGCTTACCATTGGTGAGCATTGATAGCTGGAATTTGAGCTGTGTACTGTGGAAAACAAGGCAGAATGTCATCAAAACTAGCCAATTACTTTCATGTGCATTAGCACAAGGTAAAGGTTGGCATACACAGGGCGACTACCTGTTGATTTGTCGCATGCAGCTCAAATGAATATAGGGTAAAAGTTCGTAATTGTTTAGTTTACTGATGGGTTGCGGAACATTTGTCCATATTCATTTGAGTTGCATGCGACAAATCGGCTAGACGCCCGGGCTGTGTATGCCGACCTTAACACAACAACACACAGGAACTGATTCTTAGCATACATATACATGTACATACTGACATACATGCACAGAGAGAGGGGGAGAGAGGATTCATAGCCACTCACACAACAACACGCAAACACAGTCACGCATACACACTCACACACATGCTCACACACACAATCACATACACAATCACACGCACTCACAACATGCTCACACACACAATCACACACACACACACACTGGCAGCTGTGGGGTATCTGCCATAGGATTGGTGCTTGCTATATGGGGTACTTGCCATACGACCAGTTAACTCCATAGCTTCTTGCCATAGGGACCACTCCAACTCCATACACTGTAGCTATTAGGTGCACGTGTCTGCCATAGATTTGAGTTCATAGCTGTTAACTGTGTGATTTTCCATGCATCGCTTATTGCCATAGAGTCTACTCTATTCGACCATACATGGGGTATTCCGTAGCTGCCTGCCGTAGCTGTCTGCAATAGGGTCCGTGCACTCCCGTACCTCCGTTAGCGTAGCAGTTAGCTGTGACCTGTAGGCTTCAGTTCTGCCATAGAATCCAGTCCATAGCTGAACAAGCAACATTAGTTTCATAGCTTATTGGTCCACACCGCACTAGTACGGTATTTGTTTGCTAGCTGTCGGCTATTCCGTAGCGTTGTCTGCCATATGTCACTATAGGGTCCACTCCATACTGTACTCAGTGTACTGTAGCTGTTAGCTGTGAGGTACTCCATATACCGTAATACCCAGTATTCCATAGCCATAGGGTCCACAGGCAGACTTCCAGGTCTGTCCCATCCTCATGGGATTGATCTTCGATATTGTCGTCTTCGTATACTGTTCGAAATCATCCGAACCAAAAGCGATGAGCAGGCCCAGTAAATAGCGGTTAATAAGTTATTTTTAAATCGCATGCATGTTAAGTTGTTGTGTACATTGTAGTGGTGGGTGGGGTAGTAGTTATAGACGTCAATACGTACATGTACATATTATCATTAACTACATGTACTTACAAAACAGCTCGGTCTGGGCACGGCTAACTGACGAAAGAGTAGCACGTGATATTATGCGTTTTGAATGTGGGGTGTATCTCACTAACCATTCAAGGGAAGAGCGATTTGAAGGCCCTAAGCTCTGAAAAAATTATGATAAATACGGGGATTGATTACTCTCATGTAATCCGCGAGCAGGTAAGGAAAATTTCATTTGGTTTGGAAACTATTGATGCCTGAATAAGGAAATGAGATAAAAATGAATGGATATTGGAAACCTTGCATAATTAATGTGGAAGTGCGGATATAGGTACCTAAGTTGCGAAAAACTACACAAAATATGTCAACTAGTCCCCACATTGCAAATCCGAGAGCAGGTAGTCAATATAATTTTTTTTTCTGCAGTTAGCTGCAGTTTTCTGAATGCGTCCATACATTTTCTATGGACATTGAATTACGCAATGACCGAATACCGCGTAATCCTTTTGACCGCCAATTTCTCGATATGTATATCCCGGCAGGGCGTGCTTATTGAATACCATTGCATCTTTCTCCAGTTCGAATTCCAATTCCAAGTAATCTTCAACCAAGTAGCGCAATGGTTGCCACTGTTACTATGCCTGATCCGCAGCAAGTGTTTATTGCAAGCCAAAATCTTTCTGCTACCCAGACTGTAGGTTGTCAACATGATATGCTTTCATATAATTTGATCCCATTTCGCTTTGCACCCTAGCCGGCTGCAGACACCGAAGACGATAATTTTGTGTAAAAGTGCTACGCCCATTTCACCGCGAGTGTAGCATGCATAATCCTTTTTCTTAAGAGAACTGTGATATAAGCATGTAATTTTGCAGCTAACATACGTTCTTTAAATGATGAAATATATTTTTAGTTCGCTCAGTCTATAGGTTGCATGTGATTTCAGTACACCGTTCTTAGCCTTGCAGTAAAGCTCACGGCACATGAATGCACGCAACACATATGCATATACAAGCATCATGCAGTGCAGCACTGAATGAGCTAGACTACTAAACGCATTACACTTGTGGGACCTTGTGAGTCAGTACAGTACGTACATGTACGAAGGTCCCAAAATACTGATAAACAATATCTGCCAACGAAAAATTTACAATAACACAGAGATAATAATTATGTTGTTGTAACAACACATCTAATGGATCCCGGGAACAACTTAATTTACGTATCACAGGCCTAATCACAGTTTTGAGACACAATATTTGGTTTGCAATACTGAACTAAGTGTTGAGACTGCGCGCGCAATTGTGCGTTACATAATTTGTAAGTCCGTTTCCCTTATAAAAAATATTATATTATAATATTATATATATAATCATACACAACACTTGCTATATATAAAACACACTACAGTTAAGATGGGATTCTACGGAGGATGGCTCTGGCATTCGCTCTTGTTAAGCAAATGCTCAAGATTGAGAATAGTTCAAAAGATATCTGTGCCTTTGGCAGAGACTTGTTTATCGCAAGCCTAGCAATGATCTGAGCCAGAAATCTTGAAGCTTCGTTATTCCAAGTTCCATAGGAGTCAACTACTAGAGGGTTGAGACCCACCCTAAAGCTGAACACTTTTCATCATTGGCTTGGTGTTTCCTGCTCTCTGTTGCCTCAAGGACTGCACCAACCGTTGCTCCCGCTTCAGCTAAAGTTGAAGGATTTAGCGGTGAGACAACGGAGATGTCCAGGGCAATGGGCCTCCCAAGGTTCCAATGCTTCACGAGAATATCAGCAGGCCGTGGCTGTGAATGGTCAGGAAAGAGCCCAGCACCAGCTTCAACTTCGATTGAAGCATGTGCACGGTGAAGGAAGTGCGCTACAGTGTCCCTAAGAGCATTATGGCATGTGATAACATCACCCCCACATTTGCATGTTAATGCATGGTGTCCAAGAGGGTCCAGACTGTGGGCAGGGCAGAAAGCACACTGAGAACCCTGGGAGGTATCTAGGCCTAGCCACCACTTGACAGCTACCCTGAATTCAATTGGGTCAAGATGGAGAGCTAGGGATGTGGAGGGAATAACTGATAACCAGGATGTTGCGTGGGGGGCTGAAACTGATAGCAACCTAGCCTTGTTAGCAGGGGAGAATTGATCAAAGAGGACTTGAAAGTAATAGTCGTTTACTTTTGAGGACAGAAGCTTCTGACTGACAGGTGAGGAAACCACAGAATTGACAGAAAGTTTCTTAATTGGAGCAACATTAGAATTGAAATGGTCCAAGGCATTTGTAAGGTGTATGTCATCTGTATCATAAACCCCAGAGGAGCAGAAGGAAGCAATAAAAGCTGAGCTGGAGTGAAGGGACAGTGAGCGCAATATATAAAAATATTACTATTATTATTATTATTATTCATATTTTGTATTTCATTCAACAACACAATCTTGTTATATGTTCAAGCTAAAGTTCAGACATCAAGGCCCCTAACTATAGGATGGCTCGAACAATGGACATCATCAAGGTGAGGTTCATATTGCTGTATAGGTCATGGGTGCCCTGGCTCTTTGCATAACCTGGCAGGCCAGTAGCACAAATGTGTTGACTACCTATTTTGGACAACAACTTCACCACCTCATTGCGCTTTGCAGAAATGAAGTTAGCACAATGCAGGTAATCCACAATGGGAGCACCACGTATGTCCAAGTGTGGAGCATGAGAAACGTTCATTGAAGTAGGGAATATTGCAGGGTTGGTCCGACAGAAGATCTTGCACTGTGAAAGGTTAATGAAGATACCTAAAGTGGGGCCAAGGTCTTCAATAAGGGTAAGAGCTCGCACCAATGCTGATTTGGATCCAGCTAAGACGCCATCATCATGATACCAAGCTTGATATAGTAAATCTTGGCACTCATCGCCTGCGTCAATGGCTTGCAGAATCTTTTGCAGAACAAGAGCAAAAGAACTGAGGACCTAAGGGATTTCCCTGCCATACCCATGTTTCTTGGAGGTAAGATGGCCAAGGGGATGAAACGATAGTGGATAAGTAACATAGCACCAAGCTGCCCAGGGTGCATTTATTATGATGAAAAAAAGATGGTACAGAATACATTGTAAAATGAAATGTGTAACTACTGGTACTAATTTACAATGGCTGCCTGGCAATCATTGCCCTGGCATGTTGCCTCTGCAAGGTGATGGCCAATTATTGGTACAGCTGGTTGGTGACAAGTGGTTTTGGCTGGTTAGTGTGACATGATTTTCTGTCTGCAATTGTGACAAAAACTTGTTTGCTTTCTAATTCCTATCCAGCAAATTTTCTAATGCCATGGGAATGAACATGATGTTCTGGGTGTGGAGGGCTTCTTGGTACTTGGTGTTTTCTGCTCCTCCCTCTAGTGAGCTGCACAAAGCTTTTAAGTCTGTTTGTGGTTGTACAGTAAAAGATATGACTAAGGCTACAGGTTTGATTACATATTTATTTATCATTATCATTACAGCAGGATAATAGCAACACACTAAACAATAACTATTTATATCATCATTAATATAACACACAATACAATAAGACCTACAGTTAAAAGTAGTTTAAGTTACAAGAGTCTGAGCCATAACTGCTCTCATGATGGACCTGGTCAAGGTGAAGCTAAGTTTGCTGAAGATCTCAAAGACAAGGCTGCTCTTAGATTTGGATGAGCCAATGGCAAGCCAGGTAGCTAGGTGTGAAAATGTGTTCCCTAGCCTCCACTCTCCGATTCCCATAGGTCTTGACTGCCAGAGGGTCACATACCCATGCACCCTAGCTCAGTACATTTGGGGTCATTAGCCCTATGCTTGCAGGCTTCTGCTGCTTGAGCTGTGGAGCCTGATGTGATGCATGCTTGATTCAGTAATGTGACAGAGATGGGTTACATGTAAGAAAGGTGGAGATGTGGTCACATGTCACAGTCGACTACGGGATGTCTTTGTTGACTTCTGTCACCAGGCACATCTTGGTGTCCAGATTGAAGTTGTAGCACCTTGACACCTGATGGGTCTCAATCCCGCCTAGCTAATGTGTTGGTTTGTGATTGGATTGCTGACAGATTTGCTGCTTTTGATTTCACCATGTCATCACCCCCATGGTAGCCCAGGGGATCTATTGCTGTGTTGGGACAAAAAACAGGAAAGACCTCTGGAGATATTCACTCCCAACCACCACCTAATACCTACACAGAATACATGGGGGCCGAGGTGCAAACCTAGCTTTACACTAGGCACCACTGAAATCCAAGAGGATGCATGTGGGGCTGATGCCGAGAGGAGGCAGGCCTTGTTAGCAGGGGATGAAGAATCTAAGACAGCTCTAAACTGCTGTGTGTCAATTTTGGAAGACAGTACCTTTTGAGATGTATGGGTGAGTCCACAGTAAAGCCAATAAGAATAGTGTCTTGGGTAGACACAAGGCCATTGAAGGTGCTCACAGCATGCAATAGATGCTGGCTACCTCCATCTGCAAAACCAGAAGTGGGAATTGATGCAATGCATGCAGAAACAAAGAACGCAGCCCCAAGCCTCCGTACCTCAGACCCAGCTGTGCCTGCTGCCAGGCTTACTCTGTGAGGTCCAAAGCAGAATATGGGGCAAAACATTCCATAACTGCTATATCAAACATCTGCAAAGGATCAGAGAATGAACTGGGGGGAGTGGACTGAGCTATGAGAGCCAGCTTACGAAACTACCACACACACGAAGTAGGTTGAAAGCCACTTAGAGGTCAATGATGGCAATATCCTGAAGCTTGGACAGCAACTTTAAGGCCTCAACCTGCTTGGAGGCAATGAATTTGGCACAGTGGATATAGCCAACAATAGGATAACCAAGGATATACAGGTTGTGAGAGTGAGAAGCTTTCATTGTGTCTGGAAACATTGTAGTGCCAGACCGACAGAACACCTCACATTTGGACAGATTGATGAAAATGCCTACAGAGGGACCCATGTCCTCAAATGGTGAGGGCCCTGAGCAGTGAAGACTTAGTCCCAGCTAAACCCCCATCATCCAGGAACCATGGCTGATACAATAAGTTAAGGCAGTCATCATCAGCATCAATTGATGACACTATCCCGTGCAGCACTAAGGCAAAAATAGGAGACCCAATGGAACGCCTTGCTGCACCCCTGTTTCAGATGTAAGAGTGCAACTTAACACTATGCTGCCCAGGGAAGAAGTTTTGGGGGGGAAAATTGAACATTCTGAAAGAACAGCTTCCCTGGAGACAAGGTTAAAGGCATTCCTTGATGATGGCAAAATCATTGTCTTAACAATGATCCTCAATGCAGCGCCTTAGACCATATGGGTACAATCCTTTCAGCCCCTGAGGCACACGCCACTCCTATAGCTGAAGAGGTTGAAAGATATTATTTATAGAATACATAATACATTTTTAAAAGAAACGTTCATGTATAACTACTAATCTACAAAGGCTGCCTGGCAATCATTGCTCTGGCAAGTTGCCTCTGGCTGCAAGGTGATGGCCAATCTTTGGTATCGCTGGTTGGTGGGTGACACATGGTTTTGGCTGGAAAGGGGCTCAATCCTACTAAGGAAGGCTGATGTCACTTATCCCACAAGGCAGGTGTTTAGTCTGCAAAACTCTTCACAGACTCTTGACCCCACGCATCACAGATTTCAACAACCAAAGGGATACAAATCCGTCCTAGATCTCCAAACTTGCCATCATTACCGTTATGCTTCCTTATCTCAGAGGCCTCAGCAGCTGCTCTCGAAGACATTCCTGCTTCCAGCAAGTTAAGTGAATTAAGCGGTGAGGTCACAGAGAAGTCAAATGCTGCTGACTTGCCTTGAGACCAGCTGCAGACAAGGACATCTGCCAGTCTTGAGTGGTCATGATCTGGGGTCAGGTTATTGCCTACTTCAACTTTGACCCTTAACAGTGTGCCAAGAGACAATCAGAAAAAAACATTCTTCAAAAAGTTATGATGATGGACAACATCTCCTCGGCCAGGGACAAATACAGGAATTTTATTATGGGGGGGGGGGGGGGGGGGGGGGGGGGGGGCAACGGTTAAGAAAAATTATTACAAAGTGGGCGTGGGTCTCCAAAAGGGGGTGGGTGCGGGAAGGGGATATGCCCCCTCCCGCACAAAGCGCGGAAGCTTTTGATAGTATCTAAGTATTAAAACATTAAAACTATGCTAGTTTTAGTGCTTTAATTTACATTTACAATTTTAAAATTACACTACAAGAAACGTATTTGCACCGTGCGTTGTTGCGACTAATGCTGCCATGTGCGCCGGACCTAAAGCTTGTACATGTGGAGATATTTGCAGACTGTGTATCACAGATATAATGCTTCATATGAGTCACAAATAGCAAAATAGGGATATGAAATATTCATTTTGAGTCAATTTCCTTGACCCTGTGATATAGCGATGAAAAGAGGCGCCGAGGTTGCTTTCAAATGACTTACTCTCCCACAATATGGCTATAAATATGCACATTATAGTGAACATGCATCAGACACGGTACTACTTGCAGAGATAAAAAATCATATATAATCTCTGCTACAGGTAACTACGCAGGACCTACATGCGGGGGGGGGGGAAGGGGGGGGGGGGGGGGGGGGGGCACAATAGGTCTGAATGTCATATATTTCAGTCTAATTAATTCATATCTAATATTCGTCAGTGTATAGGCATGCCCTGTACGTATAAGCCTGTACATGTAACATCCCTGCATGTAAGCACAATTCTTCACAACTTGCATGCGTGCGCGCGTTATCATACACCTCTCATTATGGAAAAATCCCGGCGACTGGCATTGCGGTTTGCAGGCTCGCTACTAGCGCTTGAGTGAAGTATTACCTGAGCTTTATTACATGAAGTTTGTAGGGACTTCGGAGTCCTCCTTTGAAGATATCAATACTGAAATTGCGATTGTCACTCATCTCACTTAAAAAAAAAAAAGGAATAAACTTTGAGGGGGCACGTGCCCCCCCCCCCCCCCCCCCCCCCAAGCTCCCCCTTATCTACGGCCTTGGCATGACATGCGGGGCAGAATCGACATCGATGTTATGATGCCGTCTAGTATTGGCACGTTTATTGTCAACCAACCTCAAACCACACGCGGTTAGGTATGAACAATGATATGCTATTTCGCTACTCTGACATGTCGCCTCCCCCCCCCCCCCCCTTAATCCCCTGGATCCGCCAATGGCCTCCTTGTTTGCATGTGGTAGCATGGCGGCTTATTGGATCCAGGTCATTCCAGGATGGAATCTGGGCAAAGGGAACATCGTGAGCCACCTGAAGTGTCAAAGCCCCCCCCCCCCCCCCCCATCTTTAATTAATACGTTCCTATAAGCCACTGTTTATGTACAATATCACCTGACTATGGGAGAGTCGATGAATTCTGTCGCTACGCCACGAAATTCGACCAATTAAGTGTTAAGAGATATGCTGCCTCCGCTGGAGACGCTATAGTGGTAGCAGTTCAAGGGTCTGATGGATCGGATGGTGTTTCTTCGCTGCTAATACCTTACCGAACGGGTCGGAGTACGGAAACGTGTGAATAAGGTCTATAGGTTGTGCAATTATGACCTACATGTATATATATTGTCTTTCTTGTTACTCCCGTACTATAATCAGTATAGATGTTTTGAATGAGCTCTGCATGATGTTGCCTGCAGGAGTTCATAATGTTTGCCTTCAAACATCTACTGGCCTATGAATGTGCCATTCCAACAGATAATCATGTACATCAGTCTCCTTCAACTTGTCAGAGTTTTGCCAAGTCTTGACAAGATCTTAGGAATCTTGACAATGTTGTACCGAAGCATGATCAGACTTGGCAAGGCGTTGCAGGATGGAATTTATACGTATAGTACACATGCACGTATCACATGTATACCGCTGAAACAACCATGCATTACTCACATTAATGAACTACTAAGCTACATGCATGTAAATCTACCGCATGGCAGTTCGAGTCCACTCAGCTAAGCGTATAATTAGTGGTGGAAATGTAGCCTTCCGTTGTCGTTGCTGATGCGTTCATCCAAGTTGATACTGCTTCTGTTGTATGAACCATTTCTACGTCGGCATTCAGCGTGGAGCGTGTTGCCGTGCAGTTGGAAGCATTGCGAACTGGCTGCAAAGTTTCCGTTGGGAGCCCACCTCATATGGCCGTCATCGTTTGTAATGCAATCGTTGAGTTGAATCGAAGAGTCCACATAATGCCCATGTATAGTACGGCACCTGGCATGTAGGACCGAACCATTCAGGTGAATATTGTCAGACGATTGGGAGAAGGCCATTTTTTTGATTGAAATGATACTGAATTCTCCAAAAAGTAACCTTGACACACAAGCTGTTTGCTATACTATCTATGGTCAAATCAATGGAGGTGGAATCAGGAGCATATTCATGGTTCTCAATAATTCCTTGTATGGGCTCACGGGTCACGACCCTATGATATGATTACTAGTCTGGGTACCCGGCTAATAGTGCAACCCAGTACATTGGTTAAAAACTCATCATCATCATGAATGACGCTTGTTCAATAGCTCGCTGTGCAAGAAGCGCATTTATACCACACTTTCCTATTTCAGGAACATGTGCAATAAATTTTTGAAAATTTATATAACTTAAACTTTTATACATAGCCTAACAGAGCAAATTAAATGCATCAAAAATATGCTTTTGCCACGGAAATCAGATTGCTACTTCAAAAGTTATAGCATTTCAAACATTGCGTCACTGGTAACTAACAATGTACGCAATGTCAATGGACCGCGATATAAAAAACTGTGACCGCTTGACTTCTCCATGCTGTTCCCGTGAAAGTATTCAAGATATTGATGCCATAATTGCATAAAATAGAAGATATATACACTTTTCAAGGTTAATAAGGTTAAGTTAACATTACATCTAAATTTAGGTCTCCCATGATACATGTATAATCAGCTAATAGCCCGTATAATGTTAATGTAACATTATCTCCTTCTTCTTCGCATTCATCATTCTTCCAGTATGTAATAACTACTTTAGGAACTTGAGACTTCTTGGATTGCTTTACACATATGATGTGTCCATTGTAAAGCACATTCTGGTTATCAACGTACCACAGCTGTTCAAAATACAAACCATTCAAAACAGACTCATTTGATAAAACGCTTAATATTACACTCTTTTTACACTCTGAAATATCTTGAAACTCATTTGATAAATCTAATTCCTTTTCTGCAACACATTGCAACTTCTTTTCTATCTTCCTCCTTAAACTGTTCTCCTTCTTTTGAATCTTAACTTTAATTCTCTGATCTTGTAATATAGAAACATTGTGTTCATGTTGTTTATTAACTAACTTCACTCTCTGACCTTGTCTGATGCAAAATTTGACTATATCTTCTTGCTTGTCCTGAGAATGTGCACACAGCCACTGCATTGTTCCATTAATTTTACATTTCACTTTTCCATCAAGGAACCCTACTTTAATGTTAGAAGCTTTTCTATAAAGGTAGTCAGCCATGCCAAGGGTATGTTCAGCAAACATATTGTGGACTGGTGCTGATGATGCTTGATGGACAATGGATGGTGATAGATTCGTTATCGTACCTTCTAGGTAGTCATGCAACTGTTTCTTTATTACACATATTACACCTTCAAGTAGCTGTACTAGAATATCGTTTAATACCAACTTATCTTGCTCAGTTGTGGCAGAATTTTGAAGTTCATTTAACACAGCATCAGAACCTACATCCAAGGATACACCAAACGTATCAGTGTTTGCCTGCAACATCATTAAAGGGTTTTCTTTTAATGCATTCAGGTTCTCTAAACACATTTTTATATAGTTTATGCTATCAAGGTTTGAAATACCTGAATTAGTATATAGTTCATGCATCCATGGTCCTGTGACCATTTTCCCTATGATTCCAAGTGCACGCAATTGTAATAAAATGTTAATGTTTCTCAAGTCTTTCACCAGTGATGTTCGTAAAGTTGTATTATTATTACAACTTTTTTCCAAATATATCACTAGCGTTGTTATTAGATAATACAAAACACCGGCAAGATGAAACAGTACGTGAAAACGATTACCAACATACCGAATTATAATACTTTGTTTGATATTATTTTGTCGTAAAAATTGCTTAAAACCAGATGGGTCTCCCTTTCCTTGCTTAAATCTCATTTTGTTCATAGCAATAATAAAATTAACAGCACAGCAGTCCCTGCCAAATGTGTCGCTTGTAACATTATTTTGATTGTCATATACCTTTAAAATGTTCGTACACTTCTTTGCAATCCCATCAAGAGGATGAATATTGCACTTTAGTTCTAATAATTCTACTTCAAATGCCGATTCTAGCTGTTGCACTACACAGTGATTTACTGCAACTCTGTCACTGAGGGTGTTCTTCAAATGCTTAATAATCCTGGACTTGGCATGAAGATAGTCTACTCCATGATATGCGGCATATGTAGTAATAATAGAGTTTATGGAATCACAAATATGAGACATGTAGTCTTCAGTTGTACCTCCGGCGAGGGATCTTAAGCTTAACACATATGATTTTGGTGGTACTAAAGAAACACTTATATGTACTTCATTTATATGTTCTCCATTAATGGTTGTAGAGTCCCACGAAAGTGTTATATTATTACCATTATACATTATTTCACCAACTTGCAAATCACTTAGTACTCCAAGTTCATATGCTAAATAACTTACCGTAGATGGTTCAGGGAGAGAAGTAACTTTCAAACCCGCCATTTGATTTAAAATCACTTCAATAACGGGGCATATGCAGGTTACGGGTACATGATATTCCAGGCAGTAGTAAATGGCTTTGCGGCATGATGTACTATAGGATTTCCCATCAGATTTAGTGTCTATGTATTTTGGCTCTGTTTGCATTAAAACGTCAGAATTGTACTCCGATTGAAGTATATCATTATCAGCTTTAAGATTGTGCACTTGATGTTTTAATACATTATTCTCTCTTTTCAATACTTGTACCAAATGTGTATGAGATATCTTAAACTTCCTGAACTTAGATCTTATAACAGCCAGCAATCTTCTCAGACTTCTTACTTCGGATTGACTGCTTCCATGTTTCAATACTACATTATCATTTTTTAACTTCCTAATGAGTGTATCTTTTGCATTTATCTCCTTCTTTGCAGCTGTTAATTTGGAACGAATCACAGCTTCAATTGCTTTCTTCCTACTTAAGGCTTGACTTAGTCGTTTATTATTAGTGCTATGCTTATTCAAAAGCTTCGCCTTAAGAGAAACCTTAGAAGCAAACATTCTTCTAAGAGCTATTCTTCTGTTAGCACATTTATGACAATCGGAAATTAAAGTGTTAGATACTGGACATGAGGTGTGTCCACCTTCACCACTAGTATAGTGTGGCAATGACAATACATGCAAAGTACTTGATGAGTTCAAAGGCACTGTGAATTTCTGATTCAAAAATGATACTAAGTTATCCCAAGTTCTACTAAGACATTTCTTCATGTCCTTCACTGATGCTAATAAACGTGTAATGGACTGGGATAATGCCTTTAAGTTTGCATCATCATTTGGTACCAGCTTTGAAACCAACCTCACTGTTTCCTGCTTGTTAAGACTTGCCAGGTCAATATTAATGTATAGCACTAATCCATTCCTTATTTCAGGAACAAGCAGTTTGTAATGCTCATCAATATCATTTTTGAACATTAAAAGATGGTTCCTCAGATCATTAGCAGTCCTCATTCTAAACAACAATACAAATAGAATGCATTTCTCAATGTTAATGCATAGCTAGGATATACTAACATGAATATACTGTCTTGAAAAATACGCTGTGTGTGCACCATCACATATTGATAATACGGCTGTTTTTAATTACATGAGGGTCCATGCTGTATAATATTTTCTATGTATAACGCGTGCCTTGACGGATTCGGTGTGTATTAAATAGAACATCACAAACTTCTTTGCCACATAAACAGAAATAGATTGTCTGTGCATTGAAAATACAAAAGACAAGTCTAATTCTCAGGGCAATAACATATAAATACCAGTTTAAGCAACATTATGTAAAGCTATAGCAATCCAACAGTAAACGCCTGCGGCGATAAATGAATCCTTGTGCACCATCCAAAGCTCATGAAATTGTATCCTGATATAGACTAGGACCTAGTAAACATGGAAAACGCTTTCTCAAGTTAGTGCCTTAACAAACTAGGGAATAACTAATCGCGATAGATCACCATAGAAATCAACGAGGCACACAAAATAACGCCGTATGCTAGCTAACATTTAGACACCATTAGTGTACTGTGCAACCCCTTTTCTTCTGAAATCTACTAATAAAGTGTTAAATACCTTCCAAACAACTTTTCAAAGCGCGCGTCTTCTTAAGCCACTCGTCGAGTAATCGAAATTACGGTCACAATTTTTGACGTATTATAGATCACCTGCTTCCGCCCACGCAAACGCAATTTATTGAAGTACCTAGTACATGCATGTAAGTATCGCTGCTATGCGCGATCGATGTATGCTGTACATGTATTTTGGATTTTGTACCATTTTGAATTTTTATACCATGTAAATTTTTTAACAATGCGCCATAGTGTCAGCTATAGTAAGTAACTAAAGCACGCGCAAGCACAGGTAACTTTAGGCCACACCACACTAATCGTTAGTTTCTGGTTCTCCTCATTATAATTAAAGCATGCGGGCGGGCAGATGATTGGGACTTTAGGACTTTTATGAACTGCCCACTACTGACATTGACAGATGACATCTAGGCCTACTTTATTTAGCAACAGATGTAAGCCATCCATGGCCAGTTTCAATAGTCACTCTTGGATACATGCTGCGCGAGCAACAGCAGAAGTGTGCGGACCCTTACATGGTGTAAGCCACGAAACAGTTGTTGTTACATGCACGACTTTTCACACATGCATTTTAAAAACTTTTTTGTCTATAGGGCATTATGTACGTGTCTACTGCTAAGCTTTCATGCACGTTGTTTTCACCTTGAGCTCTTTGCTTTTATAACAAATGGTGAGGTGGGGGTGCGGGGAGGTACATGTAAGGTAGCCATATTGGATCCGCTATAGCTAACTGGGCGAAAAAAATTGGTAGCTTTAAATCGGAAACTACACAATCTAGATTTACTATCGAAAAGCCCTCGCTGCTAAAGCTCGTAAACAACTTTCTAATGGTCTGAAATGCCTAGAGTTGGGGTGGACCTGCATTCCTATATAGCTGTGGAAACGTATGGCAGTTGGGGAAAGGAGGCTCAAGAAATGTTTTCATGACTGTCATTTCACCTGGCCATCAGCATCCCTCCAAGCCTACAGGTATGGCAGACATTTATGGCAGGCTAAACATTACCCTAGTCAGGTCAATTGCCAGTGCCATCCTGACAAGGGATCTTCATCCTTCATGACTTTGTGTGTGCGTAGTGTATGAAATAAAAATAGTAATATTTTGTATACATTGTGTGTAGCCTAGTTGTATGTTTATATAATAGTATTCATGCGTATGATTATTGTATGCATTATTTGAAGTTGAAAAGAATAAAATAAAATTATATTAATAATAAAAGTCATAATATCTAATACAGTAATCATAATAATACTCACAACTATTTATAAAAAGCACTACAGCTAAAGGTCACAACCTGTGGTTGGTGGCAATATTACAGGATAAATGAGCATACACAAGAACAAAGAACTAACTACACTACACTACATGTACACTACACATGTTAAAGAAGTACTACCCTCCCCATATGGCCCTGGATACCGATCTGACTAAACACATGTTCAGTCTGCTGTATATGTCAAACAGGGCAACAGATTTGGGACGAACTTGGTGGATGGACGCTATTATGTTACACAAAACAACACAAATCCACAGTATTACCTATCTCACATCTACAGTACACATAATACACACTCTACCTACAACAATAACATATACTGTTTACAGAGAGCGAGACAGGATGGCTCGAGAATTTGCAAGGGTCAAACAAAGCCTTCTATATAGGTCGTTGCACTCAAGTGACTTTGGACAACCCTGCCTTGTGAACAAACGGGTGGCAAGTCTGGAAAGTGCTTGAAGAGCCTCAGTACCCTGAAATCCTTATGTCTCCACCACAAGAGGGGTAATTATTATTTTCTGTTCTTATTATTTCTTGGATGTTGTTGTAAATGTATTACGTTATTCTCAAAGTAAAAGCCTATATAAGGGCTACAAGCAAAGCACAAAAACACAAATTATTATGAATTCATCATCTCAGTTTTTGTAGCAACTGATGGTCCCCTGTAAACATTAAATCGATAGTTGCATCAAAGACAGTATCCTAGAAAATTTGGCACAACTGTTTCTTTCTTGCACACAATCTCTTGTGCAAGAAGTATTGTCTTTTGATTCATCAATGCAACTCGTTTTGTTGTCTAGTGAATAATTGTACCTGCTAACCGTTATGAAGCCTTACTGCACGAGTTCCCTTTGGTAATGCAGCCACTCAATGAACACCTTCCAGTCAAGCATGAGGTGACTCATCGCATAATTACTAAAGCTCCACCAGTCTATTCTCATACTCGTCGTCTTCTCCAGGACGGTTGGTCATTGCACAAAACGAGTTCCACATGTTTAAACTTGGTATTGTAGCGATGCTATATGGACATATATTTTTGGTGTATCTACGTATGCGTGGGTGTTTAGCTGTGCAGCCCTACGCATGCGCTGGTAAATGTATATAAACCCTATTATTGCCCTTTTATAGCAGTCTGCTGATAATTATACAATTGCTGTGATTTGCTATAAGACTCACTCGGCAATAGCACTACACGTGGCGTAGACGGCAGGATGTCGAAACCGGGCGAAGAGGGCGAAGCGGCTGCTCAGCCAACACAGCCTGTCTTCCGGAGCGAATTAGCTGGCGCTAGTCGCCCTCTCGTGTCGCCAGATTCGTTCTCAGGTCTATCAAATTGGGCAGAGTGGATAGACCATTTTGAAGCTGCTGCTCTGGTAAATGGATGGGATAGCGAAACGAAGCGGCTGTGGTTGCCAGTGCGGCTAACTGGGAAAGCGCAGACTGCGTGGAAGCGACTTTCCCCTGAAACCAAACAGAACTACGAAGCAGCCAAGGAAGCGCTCCAAAAACGTTTTGAGCCAGACAGTAAGCGGAAATTGTATTTTGTTGAATTTCAGGCCAGGAGGCGCAAGCGAGACGAGTCTTGGAGCGATTTCGCGGACGAGCTGCGAGTCCTAGCGGAGAAAGCTTTACCAGAGCTGGATGAAAAAGCGAAAGAATTGCTCGCTCTAGAAAGATACCTCGGTGAGCTTGATAACCCCCAGGTTGCATTTGCTGTTAGACAGAGAGAGCCGAAGACTGTTGATGAAGCAGTCACCGCAACGCTGGAGATACAGTCGTATCTCCGCCCGGGAGTGAGACAAGAAGTGAACGCGGCCCCAGAGTATTGCTGCTACGTTGTCAACCAGCAGCGGCCAGGACACGGTCTTAGAAATGCTGAAAACATTGTCAGCACGGCTGGAGAGGCTGGAATCTTCCTTCGGAGATGCGGCTGCGGCTCGGAGACCAATGCGGACGACTGGTACTGGAGTTGAGGGTCGTGGTAAGCGAATTGTATGCTACAAATGCGGGCAAGTTGGTCATATTGCAAGAAACTGCACTGCTGCTGAGGGCAACCGCTCCACTAGGGACCAAGTGCATAAGGGACAAAATACAATGGTCCATTGTAGTTTGGCAATTAACCCTGCATCATCACCTTGTGTAACAGCTTTTGTTAGAAACAAGACAGTTCAATGTATGATAGACACTGGCGCCACAGTGAGTTTGTTTAAGAAGACAGTGTGGTGCCAATTGAAAGGAGAACACGGCTGTAGCCTGTCACCTTGGGATGGACACAAGCTGGTTGGTGTTGAAGGTAGCCCAGTTTCAGTGTGTGGGGTAACAACCTTGCACCTAGACATTGCTAGCACAACCTTTGTGTCTGATTTTGTTGTTGTTGATGCACTGGGTGTAGATTGTATTATTGGATTAGATTTTCTGAGGAAGTTTGAAGGTGTCATTGATTTGCCTAAGAATATCCTCCAATTCAGAAATGTGACAGTACCACTGGAAAAGGTGCCAGGGAAGGTCTCAGATCACACTGACAGACGCAGTGAACTACAGCGGGTAGCCTTGGTGGAAACTTTGGCAATTCCGCCCTTCAGTGAGATTCAAACCACAGCTACTATTTCATCAACTGATGGAACAGGTGTATGGTTGGTTGAAGGTTCACGGTTCGACCTTCCAATCCTGGTGGCTGGAGCCCTGGTGACCTCATTGCCAGGTGGGCAAGTACCCATACTTATCATCAACCCCCTACCAACAGAGGCAGTCATCCACAAGAGAACAAATGTGGCCACAGCTATACCATTTGATGAAATGATGGTAGCACCAGTAAGGGAAGATAGCAATGTACCAGCAGAATTTGAAGTCTCGTCATGTAAGCATGGTTTGCTGCATGATATGGCTGATAGAAGTGCTGGTGACTTGACATCTGAAGAGAAAAATCGGTTGTATGAGTTGCTAGTAGAATTTGCAGATGTTTTTGCTGAGAGCAGTGATGATATGGGTCGCACAGGTGTTGTTAAGCATTCCATCGATACAGGTACCAGTCACCCCATTCGGCAGCAGTGCAGAAGGGTTCCACCATTTCGGAGAGAGCAAGCAAAAAAGATGATCGATGATATGCTCCAGAAGGATATCATCCAACCATCATCAAGTCCCTGGGCATCTCCAATAATTCTAGTCCCGAAAAAGGATGGATCTCTCCGGTTCTGCATCGATTACCGCAAGTTAAATTCTGTCACCCGGAAAGATGCCTACCCCCTCCCAAGAGTGGACAATACCTTGGAAGCATTGAGTGGGTCAAAGTGGTTCTCCACTTTGGATCTCCTATGCGGCTACTGGCAGGTGGAGGTAGAAGAGAAAGATCGGCACAAAACTGCATTCTGTACCAGGGAGGGACTTTTTGAATTTAAAGTTATGCCTTTTGGATTGTGTAATGCCCCTGCAGTGTTCCAAAGGTTGATGGACCTGGTGCTCTTTGGTATCCAGTGGGAACGCTGCCTCGTCTACATTGACGATATAGTCATCATGGGAAAAACCTTCGAGCGTCATCTTCAAAACCTGAAACTTGTGTTAGAGAGACTGCGTCGGGCAGGACTGAAGCTAAAACCTTCAAAATGTTCACTGTTCCAGGATAAAGCTGTGTATCTTGGTCATGTCGTTACGAGAGATGGAATTCACACCGATCCTGAGAAGGTTAACGCTGTGTCGAAGTGGCCGGTTCCTACCTCGGGACGCGACGTTCAGCAGTTCCTGGGTCTGGTAGGATATTATAGAAATTACATCCAGAATTTTGCTACCATTGCAAAGCCCCTTTACCAGCTCACTGAACGAGGACGTGAGTTCGATTGGTCGAAAGAGTGTTCTATTTCCTTTCAGGAACTGAGATCTAGGCTGGTTGCTGCCCCCATTCTCGCATTTCCAGATTTCAGTAAAACTTTTCTCCTTGATACAGATGCTTGTGAGACCGGAATTGGAGCAGTTTTATCGCAAGAACACGACGGCTTGGAGAGGGTGGTTGCATATGCTAGTCGCACGCTCAGTAAGGCTGAACGAAAGTACTGCGTAACCAGGAAAGAATTATTGGCAGTGGTTACCTTTATGAGACATTTCAGGCCTTACCTGTTAGGCCACCATTTTATACTTCGAACAGATCACAGCTCTCTACAGTGGATTTACAGCATGAAGGAGCCTGAGGGGCAACTGGCACGATGGCTGGAACAAATCCAAGAATTCGACGTCGAAGTGGTGCATCGGAGGGGAAAGTGCCACCAAAATGCAGATGCCTTATCTCCCCTGCAAAAGGCAGACAAGAGTGAATGTCCTCCAAAGATAAAGCCTCCCTCCCAGTTTTCTTGCAGCGACGGTGCCAAAGCCTGTACCGTCCAGGCCAGCAAAGAACCGCTCAGCAATATACGAGAGCTCCAGGGTGCTGACGAAGACGTTGGACCTATATCTTCAGTCGGTGATTTCGAGAAAGGTACCTGATACCAGTTTCTGCAAGGGTAAAAGCAGGGAATTTAACCAGCTCGTACAACAGTGGGAACAGTTGTTGTTCAAGAATGGAATTCTGTACAGGTATCATGAAGATGAAGGAAGTTCTAACGTACAAGTCGTGGTTCCGAAGGCAGCCAGGTGCCAGATACTGAAACAGCTGCACGAAGGGGCATTTGGTGGGCATCTGGGAGAAGCAAAAACCCTGAATCGATTGCGTGAGAGGTTCTACTGGCCCGGATATTCGGAAGATGCTGTGGAATGGTGCAAGACGTGTCCAACTTGTGCAGCAAGTTGCGGTCGATATTGTTGGACCATTGACCCCTTCTAAAACTGAAAACACTTACATCCTGGTGGCGTCTGATTATTTTACCAGATGGGTCGAGGCTTACGCGATCCCCAATCAAGAGGCGGTGACCGTGGCAAATAAACTGGTCGATGAGTTCTTTTGCAGGTTTTCAGTTCCAGAGCAGCTGCACTCGGACCAGGGGAGGCAGTTTGAGGCCAACGTGATGCAGGAAGTGTGTCGTTTGCTGCAGATCGACAAAACACGCACTACACCCTACCACCCCCAATCGAACGGACTTGTTGAACGATTTAATCGCACGATGCTGGCCATGCTTGCTAGTACTGTAGAGGAAGACCCGAGCAATTGGGAACAGCACCTCAGGAAGGTCTGTATGGCCTACAATACATCTGTTCAACCGTCCACAGGTTATACACCGTTCTACTTAATTTTCGGTCGCCTTGCAAGACTTAATTCCTGTGGATATTATGTATGGCTCTTGTCCAACAGAACCCGTGCTACCTCATCAGTATGTAAAGACATTAAAAGATACACTGGAAAGTGCTTATACGAAGGCCCGAAAACACATGCAGGCAACAGCAATGAGATCAGAAGAACTGTACAACAGAAGAGTGCACGGTCAAGAGTACGAGGTTGGAGATTTGGTATGGCTCAACAACCCGGTGGTGCCGAGGGGGAGATCAAGAAAGCTACACTGCCCGTGGACTGGCCCATTTAAAATCATTAAAAAGCTA
Organism: Spongilla lacustris; assembly: GCA_949361645.1. Classification (NCBI taxonomy): domain Eukaryota; kingdom Metazoa; phylum Porifera; class Demospongiae; order Spongillida; family Spongillidae; genus Spongilla; species Spongilla lacustris. The sequence goes on from OX442428.1 coordinate 3,099,904, forward strand.
TCGTCTGTTGTGTATAGGATCCAAGATAAACGCCCTGGCTCACGAAAGAGAGTCGTAGTACACTTCGATCGGTTGAAGCCTTGCCCAGCCGACATACGGATGAAACCAGTGGTGGAGGATTTGCACAATTCTGATGCGAATGAGCAGCCTGTTCAGTTTCCTGGGAGTGATCTTCAGTTCTTTGAAGATGATGATCATGACGTCATGGTGGATTCCACAGAGACAAATGTGACTCGTAAGGCGGACCAACCTGGTACCTTGCAGGAGCCGGCAGTCGACACGCCCACTGAACAGATCCCTGCTACTGATGGACAGACAAATACAGAAGAAACTGCACCAGGTGACGCGGGACTTCTAAACAGCACACCATCTGGTATCAATTCTGATGGCACAGTTTCTCAGTCAGAGACCGTGACAACAAAGAGCCCGATGTCGAGACCTCAGAAACGGATACGCCAATCGCCCCCTGCACAAGACCGCTACCCAAAACGGACACGTCATGCCCCCTCCCGTTATGGCTGGTATTCTGGTTGGTGAAGCTTCGGTGATGAGAGTGCCTCTTTGCAAAAGGAGATAGTGTAGCGATGCTATATGGACATATATTTTTGGTGTATCTACGTATGCGTGGGTGTTTAGCTGTGCAGCCCTACGCATGCGCTGGTAAATGTATATAAACCCTATTATTGCCCTTTTATAGCAGTCTGCTGATAATTATACAATTGCTGTGATTTGCTATAAGACTCACTCGGCAATAGCACTACAGTATCATTCAACCTTCCTCTAGTGCCTGGGCCTCCCCACTAGACATGGTGCCCAAGAAGACTCCGGGCGATTGGCGACCCTGTGGTGACTGCCAGGCTTTGAACAATGTCACTGTTCCAGACCGGTATCCAATGCCACATAGCGCCACAATCTTTTCTAAGCTGGATCTGGTTCGTGCATATAATCAGATTCCAGTGGAACCAGAAGACATCCATGAAATAGCCACCATTTGGTTTGTTTGAGTTTGTTCGAATGCCTTTTGGTTTACGTAATGTGACCCAAACCTTCCAGTGGTTCATTTACTTGGTGTTGCGGGGTCTTCATAAGGAGGTAACCCCAGGAATTTAATGTTGTTTGCTTCCATATAGTCAGAAAAACCCCACAAAACATGATGTTGCTGTGTTGCGGACATACCATTTTGGTGGGTACTTCTGCACAGCTGGTATAAATGACTGATCCTTTTCTCTCTATCAATAATGGTCCCTCACCCAAACAAGTGTCTATCACATTTCAGAGTTCTAAAAGTGTATACAAGTGCAGGTTCTGATGAATGCACTTGCCTGTACTAGAGGGCAGGTACACAATCTCACACTGGTGCATGGTTGTATTTAGACAATGGTTGATGTACGGAAGAAAGCTTTGGAAAACATTAGGAAAGCACAAGGAAGGCAAAAGGTATATTATGACCGAATCTACTGCAAAGACAGGGAACTGTATGAAGTTGGGACTCTTGTGTTGTTGAAGAATGGCAAGAAGCTTACGAAAAAGGGTCCAAGATGGAGTCTAATGGCACAGGACCCTACCTTATTCATTTCATGAAAAATTGTCTAAAGGACATATTGTCTCTCCAAACCCAATCCACCATTGATTTCAAAGTACTGGCACAAAAGTACAACATGACTCGTTTTACCAATGAGGTGCAGTTTATTTTCATCATTTGATGCTTGGTATATGTAGTGTATACACTTTATGTTATTAAATTTTAGAACAGTTGCAAAACTCTGAATCCTAGTCAAAGTCAGAAGGTAAGGTTGCAGCATGTAAAAATTTATATTAATATTTGAACAGTAGAGAAGGAGCAGGCAGACGTAGGTATAAAGGATGAACAAGACCAAGCCACAATGCCACAGTTGAATGTACAAGGTGTGTTGAACATATAATGCCGTGACAAATTGGATACGTGTAACTTTCACTACAAGTACTCATAGTATTATTGTATTTATACATGTATACTTGTTCATAACTGTCCAGTGATAGGCTAGTGATAGGGTAGTGATGGGGTGGTGATGGCTACGTAGTTAGGCTTCGAAGGTCCTTAAGGGCAAAGGATTATTGGTATGAGCCAGGAGGTATTTGAAGTTAGATATGTTCGCAGCAGCGAGGAAAGGTGCCGCAATTTGAAGGCATGCATGCCATGTGGATCTAACATCTGGACACTTGGAGGTCAAGCGTACTTCTCATCTTGTTTTGGAGCGGTTGTTTTGGAAAGTTGTAATAAAGGATATAGCCGGAAAATATGGTAAGTTGAATAATATCTCTTATTTCTCATTATACATGTATATATTTCTTACACAAATCTTAACCTGTGTCCTCTGTCCAAGGAATAGCCAGAAACTGTCCATTGCAACACCAGAATTGTTTCCAGCTTCAGTCCATTCATTGATTTTGTTGGCCCTATTTCACCTAAGACCACCTCGGGAAATAGTTACATTCTTACCCTATGTGATTATTTCATAAAATGGGTAGAAGCTATTGCTCTTCCAATGAAAGAAGCACCAGGTATAGCTAGCTCACTCTTTATAGTATATATGTGATATTAACTATGTATTCCTTTTCCCAATACTTGCTGTGTACTTACAAATGTTACATTAGATATTTATGAAGATGAGGCTACCTGCTGTGATCACTACTTACCAAGGAAGTTAATTCAAGAACCAGCTCAATGATGAATTAAATCTGAACATAAGGCACCATCCGATAACTGCATATCATCCTCAGGTGGACAAAATCAGAAGGGTGGGGGGAAGGGGTGCTCATATGATATCAGTAGCAAATTGCAATTCACAAATCAATTGACACCACACACTATTTCATTAAAGATTATTGTGTCCAATGTTTTGGGAGTTGACTGATTTTGGTGTGTACATAGCTAATCACTAACTCATAATTCTACTGATTTTAACTAAATCTACAAGGGGTTTCAATAGTTAATTAATGCTAAAATTTCTATTAGCAAAGGAAGACATGCTGATAGAAAAACATTTTTATTAACTGAAATGGTCAAAATGAAAAAATTCATCCAAAACACATGAAATCAATTATCTCAAATGTTGATAACTAATTGATTTGAATTTATTAGTCAACTACAAAGATTGCAATTATTAAACTTATATGCACACTGTACTTTGATGCTTTTAATAGCTATATAGATACATCATGTCAGGAAACATTAATTGCTGTTAGTTAATTTAAATTTATTAGATATGAATAATAATTACCATATATACATGTAAACTTTGTATTTTGGGGCATGCAATGTAGGGGGAGGGAGGGAGGGAGGGAGGGAGGGAGGGAGGGAGGGAGGGAGGGAGGGAGGGAGGGAGGGAGGGAGGGAGGGAGGGAGGGAGGGAGGGAGGGAGGGAGGGAGGGAGGGAGGGAGGGAGGGAGGGAGGGAGGGAGGGAGGGAGGGAGGGAGGGAGGGAGGGAGGGAGGGAGGGAGGGAGGGAGGGAGGGAGGGAGGGAGGGAGGGAGGGAGGTATTTGTGATGGAACTGCTTTATTCCCCGGACTAAAGCCAAGCACTCTCTCTGTATGTCCAATACCTACTCCAGAATTGTTTCCTAGGGGAGAGGGGACTAAATCCAAATGAGTGTGATACCAAAACTAAGCTTCTTGCTAAACTGATGCGACTAAACAGTAAACAGATGACTGTATCATGTCGACCAGCAATTGAAGTTTAAGGGTACATTCCTCTGGCTCAAGATGAAGTCCAGCACTGGGTACCAGGTTTGACAACAGAAGACAATAAAATGATTACAAGTTGTGGGTGCATGGCTAAGTGAGCAGATCATAGATGCTGGCCAGAATATACTGAAATCGATGTATCTTCATATACAAGGGCTTCAAGAGGTTGCACTAAGTATGGCCTTGTCATATAGCATTGCAAAAAGTGAGTTCATTCAAATTATAAACACTGGAAATCACCATTGGGTAACAGTTTCAAACATCAACTGCAATGATGAAGATATACATGTCTATGACTGTGCATCAGGTGGTCCAACTAATTTTAAATTGAAATTGATTGCAAGCATATAGTTTGCACTCCCAAAGACACTATATCAAACTTACCTACATTGATGCGCAAATGCAGCAAGGTTGTAATGACTGTGGGCTATTTGCAATAGCATTTGCTACTTCGTTGGCTAGAGAACAACCAGGTGGCTTCTTCTCAAGTACCAACATTTATGTATGCATTCTCTCTTCTATAGCTGATGTATTATCTCACCTACATGTACCTTACTATAGATTGATCTAATGCCACACAAGCATTAAGTTCTCCCCCTCCCCACCCCACTTTGCGATGAAAAACTGACACTAAATATCCACACACAAACTTTCTTTGAAATCCTCCTTCCCAGAGGGTGCTAAGGAACACAGAATAGCATATTAAGGTATGAGCCATATAATTATATCATGCCAGCAATACCTTTTAAATGAGATACATGCTTGCAACCAGAGGGATCTTTCAAATGGCACACCTTATTGTGGATATAAATTCAATAAGTCAAATACCATATACAACTATACATGTACATGCGTGCAAAAATAGTGATGGCTTATAAAGAATTGGTGAAAGGCATCAAAGAAAGGGAATCTTTCAAAAATCACAAACCAGAAAAGGGACATAAAACACTGACAACATGCAACTCATCCAGGGGTGGATTTAGGGGGTGGGGGTGGGGGGGTCCAGGGGTCCGGACCCCCCCTTTCCTATATGAAGAATGACGTAATGCATACTGTAATCTATGCAGTGTTCTGCGTGTTACCATCCTTGGCTTTGCAAGCTTGCACATCGATCTAGCCAAGCGGGGTCTATATCGATGTAACTAAATCATCCTATTAACGAAATTTAATTATATAAGCCAAGCCCCATGTACATCGAATACACACATGCAGAGATAATGTTAATAACACCCTGGGCATCATCATTTTAGCATGATTTGGTGTGCCCAAATCACTACAGGCAAGGAGTTACAGATTGGTCGGCTCTGCTGAAGGTATGCAGCACTTGCAAGTTATAATCTCAGACGGTCCCCTGGCGACCAGTGACATATGTCATTGTGTGACCCTGTAAATACCAACATTATCTCGAAACAAGGTCCCACCATAAAGCAGTAGCTAATGCTCTTTCATAAAAAAATATGTTTTTTTACCCAGTACATGTATAGTCCTCGGAGCATACATGTATAAGCTGCAATATCACCACTTATGAATCCATATGCATGCACGCTTCTGGTTTTAATTTCAATCGTGAAGTCCGACCAAAAAATAAACGCGCGAAATTTGTATTTGAACCACGTGAACTCTAGCTATGAACTTGAAACCTATGGCCGATGTCCATCAATCATGTAGACTCGTACCCAAACTCACTTACCGCATGATTTATATAAATACATATATAAGTACGAGACCTGTTTAAAGATATACCTTTTTTTTTTCTTGCTGATGAACATATGGCATCTATTTTTGCTCATTCATTCTGTCTACACGCAAATAGTCCTAGGCATTATTTTATATAGTTTTAAAACAGGTCGACTAGCTTTAAAGCGGGGTAGTTGCTGAGTATGCTTCAAATCGGATTGCTTTACAGCGGGTAGACCAGCTTTAAAGTTTTAACTGTCCCATTATCACGTGTTTTTGTTTTGCCACAAGCAACAAAAAAAAGTAATGAGTATAATTATGGCAGAATTCACCTCCAATACATGATTTCCCATTACAAACTTTGAACACTGCTCAAAATTAATTATGACATTGCTTGCATGCGCTCAATTATGCTATATAATAATTCTCATAGGGTTATTGTACATGTATAACAGAATAACTACTAAACCTGGCCTAAATGACATACACCATGTATCAAGTTTTACTGATCAATAAAGATGTAAGTGTATATCCACGTGGATTGTCCTGCCTTTGAACGCATCCACGTGTTGTTAGAATGTACATGTATCTTTGAGAAGAGCATACAATCATAATTGCATGGCCAATAAATTGATGGAAAGCAACTCCCATTACTGATCTAGTATGTATGGTAATGCTATAATTCTTTACAGGCATGAACCATTACAGAATACATATAACAATAAAACACTCTATACCATATCTGAAGTTACAATAAACGTCAGTAGCAACAGAAGAAGGATTAGTTGGGGGATGAGAGAGCTGGATTTCTGGGAGTCTTCTTCTGGTGGGGGTTTGTTTTCCATGTGTAGTTCAATAACACGCTTTGGTTCTAGAGACTTTGCTTCTGCACTTAATCTATCCTTACCGTAGGCCGTTAAATGAGTAGACCTACATGAGATGGATATATATTTTATACATGCATAGATTTTCTTGAAATTAACTGTCCCCAGCATTCTGTGTAGTAGGACACTTTGTTATGATGTAAAATATAAATGTTGGTTTGTACTGATGTGGTTCCCATTATAGGGCCAGTGAACATGACTTACCATTCCTTATCCAAATAATGTTTCAGCCTGTTGATGGAGAAAACACAAGTTATTAAGGCAGTAAATTTCACATCACAAGATTGAACTTCTTGTTAAATTATACTATGTCAGTGTTTGTGAGCATCCATTTTAACTGGCGAGTGGTTAGATGTGTACATGTTTATTTGCCATTTTGATGACTAGGGTGTACTTCGGATGCAGTGGGCATATGCTTTGTTGAGGCATGTGCATGCATGTTTAGGTGGGAAAGGTCATTGTGAGTATGTTGGTGTGTACAGATATGTGATTGTGGTATGCGCTGCTGCAGCAAGCATATGTACATGTAGTTATACCCCTATATACAGGGTGAGATGATCCAGGGTGAAATCAATAGCTCCCTCCTCCATAACAATGGAGCTTTCCCCCTGTCTCCCTATAAGGAAGTACATGTCCAGTGGCATGATCTACATGTAGTGAGGTCTGAATGAGCTGGACACTCGTGACCCTATTCTCCACTGTGTCCACACACTGCAAACATCAAACACTACTTCTTTAGGCTTTGGAGTGGTCCTACCTTACCAAAACCTAAAACAAACTGTCATGTACACAGGTGTGTAGTAACTGCTATACTATACAAATCATTATCAGAATCTGTCACATACAGCCATACACATAATTATATACACCCATCCACTACATTGTGCATGTAAGCTTCTACAAGTCGGCACAGGTAATTAATTCCTAGCCTTTGGTGGTTGACCGCCAACCATGTCCACAACAGCCAAACGGTTTTGGTGGACAGAAATGGCCGTGACCATGTCGGATAATAGGCTGCAAAAGGTTGGCCGTGGCCGTGACCGGGAAGGATTGATGCCGGCCATTGCTGGCTGTGACTGTGATCGTCAGAGGTCTAATCTGGTCAACCATCCGTCCGGGACCTGTTCCAATTAGTCAGCTGCGGCAACACTCGGGACTAGTACCGACCGTTTGAAGTTTTGAGTGAAGTTTCACTTGGACTCTGACTCTGTGATGTGCTTTGTTCACAAACCAGCATCAGAAACATGTGACAAGTATTTTTCGTCATTTTGTAAAAATCTTTGCAGGATTCTAATAACACCACTGTGCTAGCTGTGTTAGTAAATTGGTGTATGTGGAAGATTTTTTATGACAGTATCAACAACGAGGTCATGTATTACATATGATACAAAACAAAACGCATGTACAGAGAAAATCAAGCATTCTTTGAATGTCTTTCATGGTCTATATACGGGTGTGGATATTCAGTTTGTGAGTGTCCCCTATCCAGGTCTCAAAACACTACAGCAGAATCTAGTCAGTGCCACTAAAATCCATCATATAACATCAGGAATTAAAGTACTAACTTATATTGTAGCCTCAATGAAGTTGTGATTTTATCTACAAGGTTAATCACTGATGATTGGATAGGTATGGACCAATCCTGCTCTTCAGAGCCAATCAGAGGAGAGGGGCAAGGAGGTGGCCTAGCTGGAACCTTATACCAAATCAGTTAATTGTTATTGTTATATCTTATTTTACACATGCAAAACATTACAATGGAAACACTTTAATTGCTGATTTGGCCTGGTGACTTGACCATTCTTGATGACAGACCAGCATCCTCAAAGTCAAGGACTTGAGGAAAGAGAAATGATAGTTAATCAATGGAAATTAGTCTTGGGCTGATTGGCATGAAATTAAGTAATTTATACATGCAAGGCCAATTAAAATATTGATGTAATAAATATCTCTGCAGATACTGGTGATGGTGAGGAAAAAGTGATATCTCAGGGGAAATGTATTTCATATTTGGTAGCATTATTGGAGGCTTGCCAAGCAACTGGAGACATAAAGAACTGCTTATCACTATGTAATGAACCTGACCACATTTTCAAGAGTTCTGAACCATTGTGCTCAGTGTCTCGTAAGTAGAGAACAATTTTGTTTGTACACCGTACATGTAGGCCTTTTATTTGTACCACAAACGCATGTTATTTGATATTAAAGTAATGTGGATGTACTCATTATTCATTACCCTGCATCACTAATTAAAGACATGTCTATCTATGCTTTGTGCAGGGCAATCCCAGGATTGTGCGGCCAATCCATGGTTTGTACCACAACGTACTTGGAGGCATTGGAAGGTAATTAAACTTGGGGGGGGGGGGGGGGGGGTGGACATGCATGTCCTTTATTCAGTGCAGTAAGGTGTACACCTCCTCAACTAAAGAGTTGTATTGTTATCTTTAGAACAGACATGTGGGCATATAATCAGCACATTTAAATGTTGAAGCCGCAACATGCATGCATTAACATAATCCTGAAGAGGTGCAAGTAAATTCAGACTCCTAAAAGCTAGTGTTAACACCTAAGTAGGTGACCATACACACATTTTCTCAAACTGTTGATCTTCAACCCTCAGGTCACATTACAGGTACATTGTACATACCTTCCTTTGCAGTTCTGACACACTAATGCGGCAAACATCTTTTGGAAAGGGTGCAGGATCGGTCTATTGAACTAGATAAACCACACCATTTTGATTGCATATTGTGGTTTAAAAAACTGAACTATTGTAATTGCAGGTGCATGTGTATTTTCATGAGACTTTTGCAGAAAAGATGGGCATAATGGAATTGGTTATGATTGTTAAGGTCTACCAATCTTAAACCAATGCAGCGTTTTCTGACCCTACTTCTCGTATGTTGCACCAAGCTTCGTATGACTAAAGCACATTAGATAAGAAATATTGATTCACGCTGATTAAATTCCTTAGGCCTTACACGTAACTGGAATACATAAGGTAAAAATCAATGGTGTATATATCCAATACAATTGCTCCCCTGCCATTTCAATTCAACATGTAATGTCTAATGTACCAGATGTACATTTGTCTACGGTGTTGCACAGAAAATAAATTTATTCCCGTTCGATCACATCTGCCAGTTTAGCATCCCTTTAACATTTGACGGTGCACAATCGTTGTGCAGGTCCTTTGGAGCTTTTTCTCTGGTCTCAAGTTAGCGTGTCAAAGCATCGCGTGAAGCTATTTGATTGCGATTCGCTGTCACACGTGATTACGATAACGTTGGTAACTCGTAAAGCGTAAAGCACATTTGCTGGCCTATACAAACATGTGGCCTTGACATTATTATCTGATCCCAACATCTGATAGTGTACCATACAATTTTATGTAATACATGTTACCCCTGGAGAATGTGATGGTAGCATTAAAGACATCGAAAGTGCAAACTCCACATCACACAGGTGTACACATGTATGCAATTTGCACACACAACATCAACAACATACCACAGATGCTTCAAGGGGCAGGAGGTCATGATCTTTATTAATGATTCAATACCTTCATCACTTATATTGGTGTCCCACAGACTGGAGGGGTTCAGACACATGTGTGTAAACATTAAAAAATTGCATGCAATCATTTGATAGATCGATTCATGCATTACTGCCCAAAAAAAAAAAACATACATACTTTAAAAACATGAAATACATGCAATTAGATGATACTTAAGTCATTAAATTGAAATCATAAAGAGAAATACTCCATAATTAAATGAGACCAGAGGAGCACCATCATCAAACCCCAGCCCACTTTTCCATTTGGTGTTGGGTCCTCTAAGACAGAGGCTCACTGCTCGAACCCCTGCAAAAGTGAGCCGTGATCTGATGTAGCTGCTGGGCTTTGTCCCACTTGGAAGACAGAGCAGTGGCCTTGTGCTTAATGAAGTGACTAGCCTCTTTGTGAAGTAGTCCATCCACGGAAAGGACAAATGGGGTGAAGGTGCCTCTTCTGTCTTTAACTGCCTTTTTGTACATTCTCTTCTTCTCCAATGAGCTTGACTCAAGAATGGCATTAGGTGCTCGATGGCAGTGAGATGGGGCATCAGTGTCTACGACAGGGACATCAAGCAACGCCTCCACCTGTGGTTGCCAAACACCTCTGATTCCCAGGTCAAGCCTTAGTCCTGGATCACTTGAGGTGGCAGTAGCTACATTCATTGATTAATTGAAATACACTACAGGAAAAAAACGTGTCGAATGAAGTTTTGATTTCCTCTGTAAATCACCTGTGTGATTGAACATTAAAATTGATTTGTGAGTGATTTCAAAGCGATGATCAATTTGGGGAGGGTTCCACTGGTGCATTTTCTCGGGTTCGATAGATGTTCTCTTGAATCCTCTTGCAATCGAGGGTGAAGCCAGTAACTTTCACCCTGCACCCATCACTGATTTCAACTGTCACTGGACTCTTGATTTGTGACACCTTCCATTTTCCCTCTCACCTAGGATCAAGCTACCCTAACATCATGTGAATATGTTTTCTTGTGTAGGCTGCCTTAACGTCCCTGATTGAGGCACTGATACCCCTTGATCATCATTAACTGCTTCCTCATTATGACTTCCACCTTCCTCGGATTTTTCATATTCATCCGAAACATCTTTTAAAACATCGATAGCATCAAGCCCTGAGTACCTCAACATCAGCAGACCAGCTGTATAAAACTGATTTGGGGTTTTCCCTCTTTCAGTATGTAATCCATGACAATTCCTTGCTTCTTTAAACTGCTTCAGGGTGGGAGATAGACGCAGTGTTATGCAAAAAGGTGTTTTTCATTTTGATACAGTGATGATGATAATTTCCACTACATACTCGCTGAATTCCTTGTTTGCAAGGCTCCTCTGGTTATTAGCACGTGCAACAACTTGAAGCCACCTCTATATTAAATGTCTCCCACTCACTAGAGAAGATGAATCGTTGCTTTGTGCCATGTTTGTTCTGTAGCTACAAAGCTATATTCACTTACATAAAAGTGGAGGTGGGTACGAGACTACAGAAACATACAAGTTAAATAATGAAGTTAAATGATATTGATCAACAGCAAAAGCACTAGCTCTACAGGGAGAGGGACTCTGCCAGTTACATACCCCTTTGATGACAAGCTCCTCTGATGACATAGGATGGATGAGTGGAGGAAAGAAAAGGACAGGCGGCATTGCAAACATCTGATGGTTTGGCTATAGGATGAGTTCCATTTGGAAGCAAGCCGGTCTGCCAGGTGTTTGTTGCGATTGGACACATTCCACCAGTAGTGGAGAGTACAATGGGGGTGAAGGAGGCATGCTCTATATTCCTGATGCGTTGCTCATATGCTCTTTGTTTTTCTTTTTCATGAGATCTGGTGTTAAGATGGCGCAAGTGGGTTAAGAACTCTGACGTCAAAAAACGTTTTTTCAAAGTGGCCACCCTAAAAACCATCAGCTGCAATGTCTGATCTTGCTCGAATGTCAGTAATGGTAGAGGCAAGTTTGAAGGTTTCTCGAGTAACTGGTTGTAGGGTTGGTTAAATGGTAATTTGCTATAATGTTCCAAATCTCATTGTGGTGTAGGGTAGGATAACCTCCAAAAGGACATGAAAGTGCATGTTCTATAGTGAATGATTTCCCTCATATGCAATGCATAGGTGTGTTAGGAGGGTCTCATCCATATCTAAGAGCAAGGGCAATGAGAAAGGCACCTTTGTGCAAAGCAAAGCCGTGTTCGGAGATATGAAGAGTGGTGAGCCTACTGGAAGCACCCTTCTCTTCAGTGAGAACTATTGATCTCTGGGAAGACTCAGACAACTATGGTAATAGGTTGGCTGCTGTGTCTTAGGTTTTCTGTTGCTTCGATTGATGAAGTTGTTTTTTTGGCCTGGATTTGTGCCTCAATTACACTGAGTGGATAGTGTGTTTTCTTTTGCAGGATGAGGTCGTACAAAGGCTTTGTGACTGTCAATTACAATGGCTTTCAGATTGGTGGGGATGGTGAAGCCAAGACCACCTAGTCTTGGAGGCAAAGATAAAAGGAGTCGCTCAAGGTTGCCAGGAGGAGCTCTACTAGTTAGGGATGGGATAAGGTTTGACCTTATGACATTGTAAGTCTCATGACATCGTAAAGTTCACAAAATCTCACGACGTCGTAAAAAAAACCCCTCTAAAGACGTCATAAAATACACTAGGGTTTTGGAACTGATGGCTTGCCATATGTCCATATATTCGTCAAAAAGTTGGCCTTGTAACTGCATCAATTTGTATTGGTCGATGAATACTAAACACATGTACAGCTAGTTTGGATGCATCCCCAAACCAGATCGATCTGGATTGCGATTGCTAGTGAAGAAATGCCTTTAAACTCTGTGTTGGTACATGAAAATGTGTAGGTACATGAGAGTGAGGTGTGTGGTATTAGTGCTGGTGTTAATCCTTTGACTACATGGACAGTGAAAACTGCATATGCACTGAAGCCATTGATACTGATTTCTGGTCAGATATGGAAATAAATGGTCTGTGACTGTTACAGATCTGTCTAAGGAATATAACACAAAATTTATTTATTTAAGACTCTCAGGTTAGCAAGTAATGAGATCTTTTCTGAGTGTTGAATCTACTTGTGATATTGCATGCATGGGCTAAATAATAATAATAGCTAGTATGCTAATATCACCATTCATATCCCTTAAGTAAAAATGACTAAACAACACTCCCAATGACTGATACTTACCTCAGGATTTGTAGATTGGACATATGAAGGGCTGCTTTTGAAAATGCCTCAATGCCAGCATTTCCAATATTATTATTAAAATCAAAACTGTGGAGACAAACAAATCATGCAGATAATGGCAGATAATAATTCTATTCAAATGGATTTTATGCAAATGTCATAGTATACTATCTACATTTACAGCATATCTCTTCACCTTGAAACATGACAAGATAATAAGAAAATGGACTGTAGATGCAGAAGTAGGAAGGGCATTCCCAACACAACTAATGTACTTTTCGGAAATACAAAACAAATAATTAACGAGGGGGAAGTCCACAGAAGCTAATACATAAGATAAAAGTTGTTTCATCGCACTTACATTAACTACAGTGCCCATGAAATTGTATGAACATTTGTAATCATATGACCATATCAGTATCTAAGGCCAAAAACTTACAAATGTGGAGATGTACATTAATAGATACAACGGTAAGAATTATACATACAGTGTAATAATAGTAAGGGGGCTTATATTAACCAGAGGAATGTTATTCCATCCTTGACACACCCAACCAAGGACAACTATTGCAACCCCCCCTTTGCAAAATATGTGAGACCAGATTGACAAAAGGCTACAATTATGTGCTGTTTTAACAAAATTTAACTTGAACACGTCTCAACTGATAAACATCAGTGACTGAACTTTATTGTTTGAATACAGCATACATATACTACATCAGTTGTAAATGAATACAAAATCATTTGTTTTGCCGAGCTAAAGGATTGGCTAGGCTACACCTGCTCAAGCAACAACTAAATGAAGTTAACCTACAGATGCAGTACACTACCAAACTGGTCCAAGATGATAGACTGTGTAGTATTGTTGAAACATCTGTCACAAAACAAAGAAAATAATTCATATCACAGGTATTTTGTGATAAGATTGTTTCTGAAAACAATGCTAGTAACTCAATATTATCATTCATATCTCACAAGTACCATTACCCAGATGACCAACACAACAATCACATTGGTACTTACTTCAATTGATGTAAATTTGACATATGTGGGGCTGCTTTTGAAAATGCTTTAATGCCAGCATTTCCAATATTATTTCCATAAAAGCTGTGGGCAGAGAAACAAAACATGCAACCAATGTCACACAGCTACAGATGATAATTCTATTAAATTACCATGCCTAGATAGGTCCCCAATGTTAAGTAGGTGTAAACACCCAAACAGGCATGGAGGAAGGTCCCATGAGTGACATGGGTCACCAGCTGGGAGTCCCTGTGGCCAAGCCATGAGAGGCTTCTTAAGTCATGAACAGATGTAGGGGGAAACTAGGGGAGACAGTCACCAGATGGTGATGTTGGCCACTAGCTAGGTGACTTGCATACCAAGCCAGGATGCTGACCCAGGCTTGGGTCAAGCCTGTAGGGTCCATGGCTACCTTTAATAAACATGAGAAGCAGGAGTAGAGGGTGGGTGATGCAAATAGGTGAGCTCTCCTGAGGTGCATATAATCTCACAAGCCAGCGCCATGCCATGTACTGATAGGGAATTACTATTAAACTGTGTTTAGCTTACTAATCAGTAGATGTAATGGTTTGAATACATATACCGGTATGTACTTGTACATAGTATTCTATCTACATGCAGGGGAGGAGTGGGTTAGTTAAGCCACCCCCTGTTTTAGCTCTATGATGAAACTTACTTGGTACAGTTATTGTCAGAAGTGGGTATGACTGACAAGGAACAAGCTCCCATGGAAGCTCAATACTTTTTTTTAAAGTGTCTGTACAAAGAAGTACTCTTGTCCATAGACACTAAAAACATGCTAGCTTTATTGTTTGTAATGTTGTATTTGTTACTCTCCACTTACATGTAAAGAGACCTGCTGTGTACTTTATTAAAAATAACTTGTCTTCGTTGTTTCTAAACAGGCATGCAGACACACCTAAGTGTGTTGCAGCAACACCTTTTTTTAACAGTGTGTGTGACTAGGTACATTATTATACTAAAATCTTTATGAGACCTACATGTATTACATGAAAATCACTACTCAGTTGAGCAAGCAATGAGATTTTTTTCTGAGCAATGAGCCTGCAATTTTTAACGGGCTCAGTAATAAAAACTTCATAAAATCATTCATATCCCATATGTAGTTACCAAGATGACCAAAACAACACTCACAATGATACTTACCTTAGGGATTTTAGATTGGACATATGCTGGGCTGCGTTTGAAAATGCTGTAATGCCAGCATCTCGAATATTATTCTTGTCAAAGCTGTGGTAATGATTTTCCAAACATTTTAAATAGTTGATTAAAGGACTACCCTCTCACAATCCTTGCAAGTTGTACATATGTGGACTGGCTATGCAGCATAATATATACCATTAATTTTAACCTACTGTACAAATTACTCAAACCTGCCGTACAAAAAAAAATTTGACTTAGGTAGGTACACATACATAATTCTTTGCAAAGTGATCTACATTTAAGCAATGTTGTCTCTTGAATAAAATGTACATGTGTGTGTGTACATAAATGTGAGGTGCGTGGTATTAGCGCTGGTGTTAATCCTTTCAGTGAAAACTAAATATTTGCGCATGCACTGGTCATTAATGCTGATTTCTTGTTCATGTATGTGTGCACTAACATCTTTAGAAGTTTTAAATATATATAGTGCTGAAAGTGATGGTATACAGCCAAACACTAAGTGATGAGATCTTTTTGGAGCATTGAATCAGCCTGTGGCTGAATAATAATAATAACTAGTAAATTAATATTACCATTAATATCCATTACCCAGCTAGATGATACTTACCGCACAAATTGTAGATTGGGCATATTAGGGGCTGCATTTGAAAATACTTTAATGCCAGCATCTTGAATATCAGTTGCATCAAAGCTGTGGTGTGCAACAAAACATGCAGCAGATGTCAATGACATTTAATAATTCTATTGTAACTGTTCGAATTAATGTACATACATGGAAAACAATTAGTGCTTGTAACACAATAAGATAATATGAAAGTGTTTCTTTAAATAAAGAAAGGGAAGGGACAATGCATCATAGAGTTTGGAAACGTGCAGCATAATTAATTAATGGAGGGAGATACCCAAAAGCTAATACATACTGTTGTGCAAAAAATTCATCATGCTTACATTAAAACTGCAATGCCCATGGAATTGTATGCATATTTGTAACTACATGACCATATCAGAATGTAAAGTAGAACAGTTATATGTACTGTGATTAGATACCATGGTAAGTACATGTAATTATAGTATTACAGTGCAGGGACTAATGGTACATCATGAACTATTATGTTGTGGCATCATATAAGATTACATAATCACATGTCCCAACACAGCTAAGCACAAGTGGGTGAATTTTTATATGCTGATTTGAGGATATGACCTGCCTCTGTTCTGTAAATGTTTCCCCTAGTAGACAGAGATTTGAAACTTACATGTACTGTAAAGTTTTATCATTTTTGTAAGGGTTGACACAAATTACAATCTTTAATAGCCCACAACAGATTTTATCCACTTTGGAAGTGGCCACAGACCACTGAAGCGCTCTTCAATAAGTTAATAAGCGCAGGACACAGTGGCTAGCCCGATCTCTATGTTATCATAGACATGGTAATCCCAGACACACAGGTTGGAGAAATAAGATATAAAAAATTAAGTATAAACTAAGGAAACATGGAAAACGGGAATTATGTAATCATTAATTTTAAAATATCAGAGATATACATTATTTGGCAAATCTACCTGCCTGAAATTCAGTGCTATGTGTAGGCATTTATGTAATATTTAAAAATTAATGAATTAATAATTTCATCATACCTTGTTTCCTTTTGTACTTAATGTATCTTCAAATCCAATCTTACTTTAATTAACTTTTTATACCTTGTCTCACATATGGTATCAGTGTACCTAAAAGCCCCTCCCACAGTGGTCAAGTACTATTACCATACGCTCCCACAAGCCCACCATACCCCACCTCCATGCTTACAATACATGTGGTACCTACATTAGAGTCTTCATGTGACTACATTCCTTTAGGAGGTTGCCAACCATTGACCAATCCTCACAAGCTCTCTGCATGAAGCATCCAGAAAATCTGTACATTGCATGTGTGCATGCACAAGAAATGGGCCATTCTATTTCAGTGACAGACATGTATCTCCCAGACACACTCAGGTTAAATGAAAAGGAATGGAGCAATATATTAAGAGGTGATGTAGGATTTGTTGACATCAATTGAGAAAAATGTAAGAAATGAGGAATAACAAATATTAAACATTCAATCATTTATAAATCCGCATTATTTAGCACATCTACATACCTTAGAACTTGTTAAATGAAGGTACATGCATGTTTATAAATGTATAAATTATTCATTGGCGTGTACAAATCTGACTGATGTAAGGTGTACATTCATGATGTAGACTTTATATTTTACCAAATGCAATTGCATTTAGGCTCTGATGCCATTACACCTACATTTTGTGGTATACTTAAATGTGCACACATACTATACACATAAAGTTACCTCAGCACTTCTATGAAGGGTAGCTTCATAATAAATCTTTTAAAAGCCAACAGCTTATCAGCATCATGTAGATCATCTTCAATGCTGAAGTATGCAAACATCATTTAATTTTACATAATCCATTTATATTGACCACTTACATTAATCTTGTAACTTTATTCAATGTAACAGACTCAAGTTTTTTTGTTATAACATCCAGGCCCTCAGTAGCTAGTTGACACTCCAATGTGATATTCATTACACTATCCCTTGCAATGGCTAGACAATGTCCTATGGCACAATAATCAGTCAACTGTAATGTTTCATTTCTAATTGCAAGCTTCCTTCCAGCTTTACTGAACAGTTCTCTGCATCTTTGGCTGTTATCAGACTCAAATATGCAATGTAATGCATTGAGGTTAACCTTTTTTTCATGGGTATGCTCTCCAAGTAGTGCATTGTCTAATACTACCTTCCACTGTTCCTCATTTTTAAGTTTTGTCAAACCACAAAAAAACTTTAAGACCGCACCCATATGAGGGCTTACTGAGTGCTTCTTAACAGCTGCAAGCTGCTCCTCAGGACCAAGTGTGCTCATGTAGTAGGCAGCCAAGAACTCCTGATTGGTCAGGTGGGGAAAACTGTATGCAGTTTTTGAGCACTGTACTCCATCCTTTTCATCTACTACCAGAAGACCTAAGGTCTCCACTTTGGTGGAGATATCACTGGCACTATCTTCTATATCGTTTTGTGACACATCAGTTCTTTTATCAGCAGTCCAATTGTAGGCCAACTTGCATATCTTTTTAAATCTTGTAGCTTCGGGCTCTGGAACACCTCCAAGCCCTATCACGTCTTGATTTATTCCTTTCTTTTTATAGTATCGTCGCAGTGTCATGATGATAAACTGTGTGTATACTTCAGTTTCAGTTTTAGGCAGTGGTGTGGAGGTATTATGATTGCAGTCATATAGAAAGATAACCATGACAAGATGAAGTGGAAGGTAGCACATATGTCTTATGTTTTGGTGCTGTTTGAGGTATGCTTTAACCTCTCCTGCTCTGGTGGTATCATCTGCATAGCTTTTATCTATGTATTCCATCACACGGTGCTCCAGGAACCCAAGCACTTCAGCTCTGATTGTGACATTGTTCCTGAGGTCATTAGAAGCATTAGGCCTGGAGGTTATGAAAATCAGTGATCTTTGAAGTGTTTCCCCTCTCAGTAATTTCTCGAACCAGGAACATCCTGCTGTTGCGAATGAGGCAGAGTACTCATCTAACCCATCAAATATGAAGCAGATATCCTTGCCATGGTTACCCTCTATTTCTGTTGCCAATTGCTCCATACCAAATGTGTTCAGAACACTGCTCAGTTCTTGAATATAATGTCCGAAGAGAAACATGGAAAAGGTACTTCACATTGCCTAAAATCTTTCCTTCACTCCAATCTCTGCTCAGCTTCTTCACTAATGTGGTCTTTCCACATCCTGGCCTTCCTTCTAGTAGAATTCTGTTACCAGGTTCAACGTTCTCTTTTGCTCCAAACAGCATATTATAGTCCATTGCTTCTTTTGTTTCAGTTCTATCGTCTGCAGATCCTTCAATAGTTTCCAAATAAAAACCATGTTTCTGAGGGCGTTGTTCTGTTGTAGATTTAATTAATGCAAGACTTATGAAAGTAAACTTTGGAACAATAGGCCAGTCTGCCACTGGATTTTGTCTTGAGTACATAACTTTTAACGTCTCTTGACAATCATCTACAAAGGTGCTCTGGTAAACTGAAACTATTCTACACAACACCCTTGCTTATCATGATTATCTATAATGTAGCCTACATGTACATGCAAATAAGTTATTGAAATGAAATTTATATAAATCAAATGTAAGTAACTTTTTTTAACTGATACGCTATTATCAAAAGACATTGTTTTTCATTAATTAAATAAATTATTTTAAGGAGGTCACATAATTAGGACTTTCAAATTTCCATTGAATCTTTATTGGATGAACAGGTGGCCAGTCCAGCATTGCTGAACTATGTCTTGTGTATTGATTTTTAATGCCAATTGGCTTACCCTGCAGACTGACAACAAAGCGACATTTTATCCGGCGTGTTTTCTGTAATAATTATATTATATTATTATTTTCACAATGCATATTGAACTTTGTGTTTACTTTCATAGCCAATTGGCATATACCATGTACTTGAATCTACATGCATACACTTGCATACATGCATGTAGATTTTGTGAAACTAACCATGTTATGAATGAGTATAGTATCACATGTACCTGTATGTGTGCATCATTCTGCATGCTCACAAAAAGCCTTCTTTTGTGACTACATAATGATAGGTGAACACCTGGAAGTGGAATTATACTTTTGAATTGGATAACCTTATTTTTAATAATGTCATCTATCAATTTTTCATCTGTGATTTTGCTGTATCCCATAACATCACAGATGAGAATTAACATCATGCAGTTAATTAATGGTATCCATTATATTGCATTACCATAGTTCTTGTCTATTTAAGAGGGTTACAAATACGATCCTATTCTCAAACACCAGTAGCAATGCATGACTTTTAATGAGAATTATTCTTAACCCTTTGGGTGCCAAGAGCATATTCATATGCATCACAGTCCAATGTCAGTGTTATTTAGCACATAAATATGCATAAATAGATGAACAATGATAACTCCATTCTGTGGGCACAATCAGTTCATGAGGAGTAATATTGGTACATGTGTATATAAACTAATTATAGGAAGTAGTACAACTCTTCCAACAGTATATCACCTGCTATGTTTGATGTGCACATTTGAGAAACTCTAATGCAAGTTGCAATCAACTATCAACAGTTTGTGGAGTAAATAATATAGATGTACAATACTGAGTGAAGTATACGTAAATTATATACACATGTACATCTGGCACCAATAACAGTGGCTACATTTTAGAAGATCTATAAATGATGTATTTCTATGCAAAATGGCTCAAACACTGGCACACCAGCTCAGCAGTTGGTGTGCTCCATCAATGTAATGTTTTTAATTTGCAATAATCCACAATTTGGTTTTAATGAAGTAATCTGCCATATACTTGAGTAGTATGAATACACGTTACATAACTATGCATAAATATTCAAATATTGTAGTAATTAATATATCACGATCATATACATGTACATGTACATGTAAGTGGCAGTAGTATGGGTATAAATTATATCATAGAGCACTACTAAGCTGAATCAGATAACGAACCTTCCACCAGGACAGGCAGTGGATTGGTTGGTACTGATTGATGTGGAGCTGTGGAGATACAGAATGTGCTATGGGGTAATTATATAATTATATATATATATAATTATTCTAAGTGGTTTACTTAATTGTCTGCAAGCAATAACACGTAAAGGAATAGGTGTCCGGACATCAGCATGCACTACATGTTGTATTTTAATGAATGCTATATGCTGTCAAAGAAATGTGGTTCCCTTTTACATGTAATTTTAATAAAAGTACAAATTCTTTATATAACTTTGTTCTTCAATGCATGCTGGTGATTGAAACTGGTACCACCAAATCACCAAATCACCTATTTTCACATCGTCAGCAATTCAATAAATACAACTCACAAACATAGGTACATAATGACACTCATAATCAGGGTGAAATCCTTTAATTGATATGAGAGTTTTAAATATAACTCTTGATCCATGACAATCAATCTGCTGCATGTATATATGTTACGACCCGATTAAAAACCCGACCGGTTTTAAAGCCGGCCGACCCGCTGTAAAGCCGGTTAACCGATTTTAAAGCCGGTCAACCCAATTTCAAACGTATTCAGCAACTGACCCGCTTTAAAACCGGTCGACCTGCTTTAAAACTACATACATACCTATATACGCATATATATGTATGTATATATACACTTAGAGGCGGCCCCAGCACTTATGGAGGGGGGGGGGGGGGGGGGGGGGGAATGCCCCAAAAGGGGTGGGGCATTTTGGATGTTAACTTATGAATAAAAACACATTTACGTTTACTCTAAAATAATGTTTGACAGCTCTACTTTCCTCGGGTGGATTTTCAAATAATTCTGTGTCGAAATTAACTGCTTGACCATTAAATGTGTATTCATGCTTGAGTGCCAGCAAGTGCAGCCCATAGATGATCGAAGCCAGTTGCGCCGACAGCGCAGTGTCTGTGGAGAAACACCTTTCACAGGTGCAGCTTGTAATGGGGTGTGTGCAACCAATGTTAAGGAGCTGAGCAAAATATATTTGGAAAGCGCTCTTCATCGCACTGTTGAAGCGCTGCAACAAGGGACATTATTTCTTGATCGGCCAGGTGTTTGTCAATGCATAAAAACCAGAGTCATTTTGGTTTGCCTGTTTGTTGACATTAACAAATATTGATGTAAGTCTCAGATGACCTTTACAAGTGCACATATTGAGTAGACCCGGCTCTGGAATGGTGCAGTACATGCTGTCAGATATGCTGACATTTGAATAAGAACATAGTTGAGATGGTTATCCAATTGTTTCCTCGATGCAACCTGGACAAGTTCCTACATGTAGCTCCTCTCCAGCAACCACATTTTGCAGTATACTTGTTAGCAGTGTGTTTAGAAGGCCATTTGATTTTGAGGAAATGATCCTGTCATTTAACCAGCTAAGAATATTTACTTTCAAGAATAGCCCTATATACCAAATAGCAATACTGATAAGCACCATGCATGCACAGTAAAATCAATGCTGCCTGCTTTACCTATCTGTCTCAGACAACTGCACCTCAGCACACACCAGCCATAACCTATAAGAGCATCCTGTGTCATTACTGGCAGCATTTTCAAGTTGTGGCACATCTATAGAAGTATATCTGGGTCTTCTTTCTGATTCATGTACTAGGCAAGAACCCGTCATGTACAAGTCAGAGTCATGAAATAGAAGGTATTGCTTATCAATCATATGCACAATAAACAAAGTTGAAGGCCAGATGTGCATGTTCCCGTACTTGAGCAATGGTCCAATCTGTAACTGATGATGGGACATATAGGTATCAAACTCTTTTGTAAACCGGCTAGTCTCTCAGTTACAATGACTGATGAAATGGAGTGGAGGCATTTTGTCATAACTACAGGAATCAAGCTTATCACAGAGACATATGTGTTCATGAAAAGACCATACTCATTTGGATTTTTAAGGTATTCTGAAATCTGTAAGACTACACCATTGTCACTACTGAACCGTGTACACTAACTTGCAAGTGACATACCTAGCTAGTACGACTAACACATCGCGCGGTCCTAGACTTGAGAGATTAAGGATCTTGAAGTTATGATTTCTTTACGAAAAAGCGCAGGTTTCTGTCAACCAATGAAGGATCCTTTAGAGCTCCTATGATCTTTTCTCCGAGACCTATATGGAAGACCCCGCTTGTTCCTCGACTGGAGGAAGGAAAGTCAAACTTCTCTGAAAGATAGGCGATGAATTCACTTTCTCTGTCTTTTTTGCCCATTTGGATACTTAAAGCCAAAAAAAAAACACATGACTACTTACAGCGAATCATATGCATACATGCATATACGGCAAGTGATTAATTATTCATCAACCAGCTTTAAAGCGGGTTAACCGGCTTTATATCCGGTCAACCCGCTGTTTTAATACGGGTCAGAAGTTTTAAATCAGGTTGTAACATATATATATATACTCAAACTTTCACACTCTCTCTAAAGATGACCTACATGTATATGTATATCATACAGATGCAGCTGAAATATCCATTCAATTGATAATTTGCTAGGCAGGTGTGCAAACATTGCCCTCCACTATACCTCTTTGCGCACAAAGGCATATATTTATATATATAATTATACATATATGAGATCCTATGTCCATGATGAAAACACTTATTAAAATGGATGCGTGATGATTTTACTCCATTTTTATTCTGTTCTTGAAGGTGAGTACAATGAGTTAAGGAGGAGGAGGATGCTACATAAACTAATTATAGGAATTAGTACAAGTATATCAATATATATAATCAACTGTTATGTTAGGTGTACACATTATAGATGTGGGAGAAACCCTAACGCAAGTAGTGATTGAGCAATTGGCAGTTGGTGGAGTAAATCATATACTTGAGTGAAATGAGTTAAGAGTTAATACCACTTCATGAACCTGTTACAACCACATCATTGAATCACATATATTTTCACATCATCAGCTAATCAATTTGTGCTGCAGTTGCCTGCATGAAATTGCATAATCAATCTGAGGCAGATCATGAAACTACGTTTATAACTTTCACACTCTCTGTAAAGATTACCTACATGTACATGTATATCGTACCGATGCAGCTGTAAATTGATGATTACATAATAATGCTAGCAAGGCAGAGGTGCAAACATTGGCCTCCACTTTAACTCTTTGTAACACAGTTAGGAACTATGGAGTTGTAGTACAATACAGTATACAACATGTACATCAGTCCCTGTAAAGGTCAATACTTCCATTTACAGTAACAGCAATTCCCTACTGACTAATTTCTACAGACATAGAGGCACCAAAAGGCAACTATAACTTATGTGAGATTACCATGACAACTCCTACCTTCAATAACTATTGATAACGCCAATCTCTGCACTGCCTCAGCAGCCTTAACATTTTCTATGCGTTGTAATGCATTAATCAATGCTTTATATGTGGCTTTAGAGCCATTCATTTCCAACCACTTCTCCAACATTTTATCCCTTTTGTTCTGCTCAATGTGTTCTTCGCGATCAATGTCCTCAGTGGTCTGCACACCAATCAAACGTTTTCCCAGCATCTTCCAGTTCATGCTAAATTTTGATATTTCATGAATGTGATCCTCACTACATTGTACGTCCAGTGGGTCTAATGAAGAGAGTACCTTATATTTTAGCCATAGCTTTAGCAATGACATGCTCATCTCACCTTTGGTGTGCTGACTCAGAGGTCCGGGGTTTTCCTCCACATCCCCGGACATTGCCAACAGCAAGCGTACTATCGCCATCACATGTACAGAGGCCACCAACATCGTTAATAGAACCTTCCCCGCCTGTTTGCCTACTACTGGCACCGCCTGGCCCTGTGGTATATGTACGAGCTGCAATTATAGCATACATATGTACCCTAACACCTTATAATTGGTACGATAATATATACGCGTACATGTACCTGTAGTGGTTTCAATGGATAATGATCACTTTCTATCGCTCCTCTATAAGAGTATGTTGGCACAAGGTTCTGTTCAGAGCACCAGGACACGTTCGCGGTAATGGAATATGGGGACATACTGGACACTTGGCCGGTAGAATACTTCCGTATCCACATCTTTTTCAGATTTGCTGATGTTCGTATAAATGATTCACCATTATTCCTTGTTTTATTTCTCTTGCTGGTGAAGGCTCCGATACGAGCTCGGTAGCTTTCTACATCGATACCCATGTTGACTTTCCTTTTTCACTTTAGCATTGCCCTATAAGGATATCGATAAGGCCAACATATGAATATACGTACCCCACGGATAAATGTGCACCGAAGCAGCTGCTAATATAAGCTTACACAAGAAACCTTGCAAATGTGGTCTGAAACCTTGTGACTACATGTATACAATCCCCACAATGTACCGGTGAATGCAATTGTACAAAGGGAAATCCCCTTGCACAAGTAATAGGGGATGCATGCCTCCTTTGAAGGCAGGATGGCCCCTAGCTGAGATACAAATTGTAGAGCACATAGCACAATCAGAAATTATTCGAAATTCCAATGTACCACCATTGGCCAATACTGTACAGCTACTCTGTGCTATTAGTGAGCTGAACTGTCCAATTTGCCTAAGTGTGTTGAGACAGCCAATCACAGTGCCAAAAAGTTTTTTTCCCAGCTATGTATAATGCGTGTACATAGCTTGCATACACTTGAATCTTAACATGCTGCTTACACCGGTGGATAACGTGTGGAAGGAGACTGACATCCGCTCGAGTGTAATTCTGGTGGATAGCACTATGTATACAACCGCGTATGACTCGAGGATAACATGAGTAAACGTGCATATAACGGGTGGATAACAAGCCTTTTTTTTTGGGTACAGCATATAAATAATCAACCAGTATAACTCCGTAATGCTTGACATGGCCAGAAATTGCATGCCTTCATTACTAATTCCTGACGCGTTATGACGTTTTTCCCGTTTCATTACCGTGCACGCGTCCATTGAAATGTATGGAGGATGACACTCTTTTGATCACTGTCACTCAGGAAAAGATGCCCATGACAAGGAAAAAGAATTTTATGATGAAGAGGATCATAAGGTATACCTCTGTCGTTAAACAATAAAATTAGCCCTCTTCCTGACGCTTCCTCATCAGAATTTCAGTGTTTCCATAGACATGTATGAAATTTGATTTTAAAAATGAGGGTTTTTCAAGACATTTATGCTTCCTGACGAAAATCTAAGCTAGATATCAAAAAGGAAAGACTAACTGCTGTTAGTAAAACCATTAGGGCTGGAGTGTGACATATTCTAACGTTCATGACCCTTTTACCCTCGCTTCCCTGATCACTTTTATCATTAAGGTTCATATGTCTTTGTAAATACCAATATTCAATAATAAATCGACAAACGCCGCGTGCGTGCCCTGCCGCGATGAAGGTTTTCAAACAAGAAGACACAAATCACCGACCACGGTATGAATCCTAGCAACGAACGTTCGATACTTGATAGCTTGTTACACATGTGCGTCTGATTTCGACTGTTGTGCGTGTGCATGGGTGGCAATATAGATGCGATTGTACTTTTTTTTGGTAGTAGGCCTACTCGGCTGCTCCAACATTCTTTTTAAGCCCTAGCTGTAGAGCGCGATCATGTTTGGAGTGTTTTAGCTACCTATATGTACATGTACATGGATTCTACAACGGCTTGTTTTGGTTGCGTTGGTTTTAAACGATTCGATTCCGGCTTACTCACCTATATTGCCAATTCTACCACAAGGAGTTCGTGGATGTAATCCCTATAGCAAAGCCACATTTATGCACCTGCTCTACCTTCATTAATATTTGTAAGGATGGGCATGTCCTTATACGTGCAAACCTGACGCCATATTTTTGTTCTATTTTTTTGTTGCAACTAATAGTACTTACATATCTGTATCTGTGCGTGTCTATATATTTTTTCATCTCTGCAGAATGAAAACTACCAATACAGCAAAAAAAAAAACCGTTCCACAGAGACGAACCTTATAAGGATATATCACGTGAGGAATACATGCGGTAACAACCTACTTTTTTACTATATCCACATGGGGAAGGTGGAAAGGGTGACAGCCTTGTGAAGGTGGAGGGAGGTAGTTTTGTGAAGGTAGAGGGAGGTAGTTTTGTGAAGGTGGAGGGAGGTAGTTTTGTGAAGGTGGAGGGAGGTAGTTTTGTGAAGGTGGAGGGAGGTAGTTTTGTGAAGGTGGAGGGAGGTAGCCTTGTGAAGGTGGAGGGAGGTAGTTTTGTGAAGGTGGAGGGAGGTAGTTTTGTGAAGGTGGAGGGAGGTAGCCTTGTGAGATAGCCTTGTGGAGGTAGAGGAGAGAGTGCCTTGTGAAGGTGGATGGGAGATATCCTTGTGGAACAGTTGGGAAAAGATAATACATGTAGGGCCTTCTCCCTAGAGATGAGGAATTTGATAGCACATCCCAGAGGCAGCCACTGGGATATGAATCAAATTAAGTTTAAAGGTTTCTGATGTAGGGTACAGTTAGAAGGAGATAGATCTACGTGTTACATGCATGTAGATGTAGGACCAAAGAATAATTGTTTAAAGTGGCTACAATTGTCACATCCTGTGGTGTCCACCTTTATTAGTTTGGTTAGAAAAACTCCTTGGTTTGGTTGTACACATAGCACAGACACCAGTTGTCTGCCAGGAGAGGAGGCTTACCTACATGACCACCTGGTATGAACCAGGGACTGGACACAAAGTTTTGCATCTCATGGACTGCGCCAGCCACCCTTCCAACATGCACCTGGTGAAAAACTTCAGCAACAACTCAAATGGAAGGCTTTATGTGGTCTAGCTATATGTACATGGCTCTGCAGATGTATGTAATAGGTAATGTAACAGTTGTGGTGTGGCATTTATATTTATTTGGTTATGTATTGGTTGTGTATGTGTGTGATAAATGTGGAAAGTTCAGAAGGTATTACATGTACTAACAGAGAATGTAGCTGACCCAAAATCTTTGTGGTCACCTATTTAATTAGGGTGGTGGCATGTGGTCATTAGTTATGGCTGTTATGTAAACGTTTCACATGCATGGCCCTCAGGACTAGTACATACTTGTAGTTTCTATCCAGCATCCTTGCCATTGTGTATGAGTCATGATCACTAGGCTTCATGCCATCGGCCATCGATCTGTTCATTGATGACAGATCAGAGCTGCATCATGGCATTCTTTTTTGTGCCATTGCTTTAGTATTTGTAGGAGTAAAGTAGATAGACAGGTGCATGTATGCATGCCCATGCAAGTCCTGTGTCAAGTGTGTGTATGTGTGAGTGTGTATGTGTGTGTGTATGTGTGTGTATGTGTTTGTGTATGTGTGTATGTGTGTGTGTGTATTTGCATGTACATGTGTGCGTATGTGTGTGTATTTGCATGTACATGTGTGTGTGTATTTGCATGTACATGTGTGTGTATGTTGTGTGTGTGTATTTGCATGCACATGTGTGTGTGTGTGTGTGTGTGTGTGTGTGTGTGTGTGTGTGTGTGTATTTGCATGTACATGTGTGTGTGTGTGTATTTGCGTGCATGGTATTTGCATTTGGGTGTGGGTGCATGTGCATTTCCTTCCAGCCGCTCAATCATAAAAAAGTAGAACACACGGCATAACAAACACACAGCATAACAAACACACACATCTCAGGCCTACTGCCGAATACGTTTATGGCTGTTCATCCTTCTTGTATACCCTAGCCAAAATTCCGGCGGAGCTGGATAGAAATGAGTACAGGACTTAACCTCGTAGCAGATATTGGGTCTGGGAACGAGACTGCTATGGAGTGATTTTGCCTGCCAATGGCCCTTTGCATGAAAGATCGGAAGTACGATAAACGTCACGTCTGGAGTAAAAACCACAGCGGTTGCCTAGAGACATTGTGTCACGTCTGCGGACCTTTGCGTAATAAAATGGCAACGCTCGGAGTCTGCTCAGACATTGATCCTTCGGACGATCCAGTTCCTGATCAAACTATGCTGCCAACAGTAAGTTTGACCGATTCTGACATACCCAGAGCCTTTTAAAGCCATCCATTTAAAAAGGCTCCGGGTATGTCAGACTCGGTCAAGTTTACTGTTGGCAGCAGAGTTTGATCAGGAACTGGATCGGCCGAAGGATCACCGTCCGAGCGGGAAGGAATGACTACGAGCGTTGCCATTTTATTACGCAAAGGTCCGCGAACGTGACACAATGTCTCTAGGCAACCGCTGTGGCTTTTACTCCGGACGTGACGTTTATCGTACTTCCGATCTTTCATGCAAAGGGTCCATTGACCCATATACAGTCATTAATCGACGATATACAGTATAATAGGGCCAGGACACAGTGGAGAGTCCAGCTGTGAATATCCGCCGCCATGCGTATGTTAATTCTTTAGCTAGTCAGTGGAAGGCAATATCCATAACACACCTCCACGAGAACTTCTAGTATTATCAAAAAACAAGCCAGTCGGCGTCATCGTGGTCAACGTCAGAGCTAGCGCGATGCACATGCAGATAGATATATATACAATACATGTCATATAATTATAATAATATAGGGACGGAATCACCCATGCATCTTAACGAGCGAGTCTCGTAGTCACACCTATATATCATATTATGTAGTAGCTACTCCACAGCAGCGGTTCTATTAGCTCGACCTTCGCTATCCAGTTGAAGTTCGATGTTGTACGTCTGGCTAGCGAGACTAGCGTATACCAAGAATTAGATTGATAGCGAGTGTAGAGCTATTACATTGTATATCCACAATACTATCAGATGGGTACAAATCTTGGTATAGGCCTAGGCTTGATACCCGACCCTCCGCCAAAAGGCTACGCCCAACTACTATACAATGGATCAAAATGGTTAAATAACAGATCACGAGACCTCTAGAATGCATCCTATGGCAGGGGCACGAGTACAACTAAATGTTTTGAGTTGCGCATGCGTATGCTTAGGTCACTAAAATCGACGATAGCTGTAGTTTGGAAGGATGTTATGTAACAGCGATGCCTATTCCTAACTTCCCTGCCATGCAGACATACAATGCATTTATTAAAAGACAATAACAATAATATATTTTAATAAATTAATTAGCAGTTTTAATAACGTGATAAATCTCTAAAGTACCTAGTGAGTTTAATGGTGCAATTAGATTTTTTTAATCACAATCGTACGCCGAGTTATGCATCGATGTCCACAATTTCTGGACATGAGCACAGTTTATCGCGATCGTCCCATAACCATTATTAATAATGCAAGTTTTCAGCATTGCCAAATGTGTCTTCTCCCCCCCCCCCCCCCCCCCCCCCCCCCGTTTTTTTTCCTTCTGTGCTCCTCTTTGTGCCCGCGTGGCTTCACGCTTCTTTGTTTATATATGCGCGGATCTAGGAATGGGGCTATAGGGGGGGGGGGGGGGGGGGGGGGGGCGGTTGGTTGGAGGGGCTGCCGGGGGCGGGGCCCACCCACTCACCAGCAAGGGGGTATGGGGGAGCGCTGTAAGCTCCCCCATAGGGGCCTGGGGCGGAGCCCCAGAAGCTTTCACATTTTTCGCTTCAAAGCCGCTAAAAATCAGCGTATTCGCAGCGCAGTGAAAGAATTTACATACGCGCGAAAGACAACGAAGTTTATTGCGACAACGCGCCTCGTAACGGTCGTCAACAGGCGTCTGAGCGTCTGAGAATATTGGATATGCTCGCGTGAGCAACCGTACTTCTCCTCAGTCTACAGTGGAAACCGTGGTACGTGACATTAAAAAATTTTTCCTGCTCTTCAATGTTTGGAATTGGTTTCAACAATAATGGCATGAACTAATGAAATTCTAACAATGCAGTTTGGTTGGCAAACTAGTTGTCAACAAGAGTTTGAAATTGAAACTTGTCACGTGACTTCTTGGTTTCTATTTTTGGAAATGTGTGCCCCTCGTTCAGCAAAAGTAATTCTAGCTCATTTCTCCTCCGTTCGGAAACGGATGAGGCTGAACGTTGGCATATAACTACCACTCACATAGCTATATCACTTGGTCGGGCCAGATGTTGAATGCGGTAAACAGTTTGAGGACCGCGGCTGCAAATGTGCTGTTTTAGGGGGAGACGCGTTTAGCTGTTTGTCTCGTATCGCGTTGTGTTTATGCTACCGTAAGTTCACAGTGCCTAGAAAACAGATATGTCTATCTGAAACGCTCGTTTAATGTCAACTTTGGTTTACTTTGTCGCAAAAAAGTTTGCCTCGAAAGGTTGGGTCCTAAAAGTCAGCCATTTTCAGATGAATAACATTACAATTATTTACATTATTGTGGTTATCGTTGTTATGAGTGAAGCGAACAAGCTGAAAACGGCTACCACGAAGAGCTAGCAAAGAGGTACTGCCACTTTGGGAAGGTTTGAAACAAAGGAATGCTCCAAGGGGAAACCCCAAAGCTGCAGGTTTTAAGAAATAGTGAGCAAAGAACTGGAATCGTTAGCTCAGCATTGATGCTAAGGCACTCGCACTGAGAATGTACTACATTGAACTGAGCACTCTTTGCATTAATCAGAGAAATTACCTCGCTCAGTTCGATGTAGTACATTCTCAATGCGAGCATCGATCCTAGCATCAATGTCAGACAGGTTTGGCATGTGCTGGGCTAACGATTCTAGTTCCTTGCTCGTTATTTCTGAGTAATAAGATGCAGTCCTTTGAATTCGACTCGTCAACTTGATAGATTTAACGATTGCCTCTTCAAACCTGCAGCTCTGGGATTTCCCCTTGGAGCACTTTTTTTTTTCTTTCAAACTTTCCCAAAGTGGCAATACCTCTTTGTTAGCTCTTCGTAGTAGCCCGCGTAATACTGGACCTTCCGTTTGGTTCTGAAAAGTACCGTTATCCGCTTGTTCGCTTCTTCCAACTTCACTCATAACAACGATAACCACAATAATGTAAATAATTGTAATGTTATTCATCCGAAAATGGCTGACTTTTAGGACCCAACCTTTCGAGGCAAACTTTTTTGCGACAAAGTAAACGAAAGTTGACATTAAAGGAGCGTTTCAGATAGAAATACCTGTTTTCTATGTACTGTGAACTTACGGTAGCATAAACACAACGCGATACGAGACAAACAGCTAAACGCGTCTCCCCCTAAAACAGCACATTTGCAGCCGCGGTCCTCAAACTGTTTACCGCATTCAACATTTGGCCCGACCAAGTGATGTAGTTATGTGCGTGGTAGTTATATGCCAACGTTCAGCCTCATCCGTTTCCGAACGGAGGAGAAATGAGCTAGAATTACTTTTGCTGAACGAGGGGCACACATTTCCAAAAATAGAAACCAAGACGTCACGTGACAAGTTTCAATTTCAAACTCTTGTTGACAACTAGTTTGCCAACCAAAATGCATTATTAGAATTTCGTTAGTTCATACCATTATTGTTAAAACCAATTCCAAACATTGAAGAGCAGGAAAAAAATTTTAATGTCATGTATCATGGTTTCCACTGTATATTGTGGTGATGTAGCAATTGAAGCAGCAGCAGCTGTGAAAATGTACGGAACGGTGCACCTAATTAAACCTTTAATGACAATCGGTAGACCATGTACTTGTACATTTAAAAACTGAAAATTTGTTATTGTTAATTATGATCGTGATTCAGTTAAGTTAGTATACACCTAAGCAGTGTTGCCGCAATATATCGCGAAAGGCGATATATCGCGAAACGCGATATATCGCGATTAAATGTTTATATCGCGAAAGCCAATATATCGCTCGCGAAATAAACGTGTACGGACGTAAACAAAGATATACAGAAATAAAATTTAGAAACGAGCAGAGAATAAACATACATTTAGGTATATCAATGAAAACAATTTACTGTTACAGTTCAGTTTGAATTTTGCCTTAGAAATATACATTTGCAATGCAGCCTTTCATGCAAGATGCCACGCCCCCATGGGCGCAACCATTTTCTTCTTAAGGAAAATACCGAAGCAAAAATGCACAAGTAATTGCTTGCTGGTTTAACTATGGTAGGGACGTATGACTCATGATTCCTCCACCACAACAGGCTGCTTGCCAATGGGAACATTGCACATTGCGAGAAATTTCGTACGCTCATTAGCAATTCCTGGCCAATTTTGCAAACGTCCGTCACATTTCCCGCGCACGCGTCCATAGGAATGTATGGGATAAAGTTAATTTTTGAATGCCATATATCAGAGAAAGCCGGTAGTAAAGGTTTACAGGACTCAAATGATGGATAGCATAAAAACCTTTCACTCTTCTGGGTTGGTGTAATTTTTGGCCCCTTCTGCTGGGTTCCTCAGAAGAATTAGTACATTCCCATAGAGATGTATGGAAAATGGCTATTTTAACAATGATTTTTCATCACTATTCTTCATTTTGCTC
Organism: Spongilla lacustris; assembly: GCA_949361645.1. Lineage (NCBI taxonomy): Eukaryota > Metazoa > Porifera > Demospongiae > Spongillida > Spongillidae > Spongilla > Spongilla lacustris. Next base: position 3,133,147 of record OX442428.1, read on the forward strand.
TGAACTGAAGATAGGAAAGTTAGTTATACAGATTTCAGAAGATACTAAAATGATCCATAAGTGTCTGTGATGCCTTGGTTTACCTGAAATAGACACGTACGGTAGTAACGTTTAATGTCCATCGGATAGACATAGACCACTCCGCGTTTGACAGACCATAATCTTGAAACCAGGCTTGAAACGGCTTAGCTAGGACTTAGAAGCTCTATATTAGTATCCCAAGTCAACGAAAACCCAAACAAAGAACATACCAAATTTGCGCGCAGTGGAGTTTGTTACTTCCAACTGGGCCAGAACTGAACGCCATAGTTTAATTGTCATCCGCGGGCGGTTTTTAATTATTTAACAACCAAACATGTACCCTGATAACCAAAAGTGCCCCAGGAACCCAGGGAACCATGCCCATAGGCTTGGTTCCCTGGGTTCCTGGGGCACTTTTGGTTATCAGGGTACATGTTTGGTTGTTAAATAATTAAAAACCGCCCGCGGATGACAATTAAACTATGGCGTTCAGTTCTGGCCCAGTTGGAAGTAACAAACTCCACTGCGCGCAAATTTGGTATGTTCTTTGTTTGGGTTTTCGTTGACTTGGGATACTAATATAGAGCTTCTAAGTCCTAGCTAAGCCGTTTCAAGCCTGGTTTCAAGATTATGGTCTGTCAAACGCGGAGTGGTCTATGTCTATCCGATGGACATTAAACGTTACTACCGTACGTGTCTATTTCAGGTAAACCAAGGCATCACAGACACTTATGGCGAAGTAAGGCCCTATAACTTTCTATATTCGACCACGTGATATGGCTCTATGAGTATGACAGCTGGGAAACGTGCGTTTTCTGTTGCTACTTTTTCAAAAGGGTGCGTGCATATCCACATTTGTAAAAACTATCGTTCTATATAGAATTTGAAGCGGACAAGCGAAACACTGATACGGGACAAAGACGAGCCATATAAGGATATGTGCCCAATAATATTATCATGTGCAAGGCAATGATTTTACTACGTAACTTTTCTTTTTAGGCCAGTGGCGGATGTAGTCAGCGCGCGATCTTCTCGTACTGAGTGGTTTCCTGTATGAGCTGACAACGACCCTCCAGATGGAACCTCTCTATGGCAACACCTTCTCATTAAAAGGTCTTCCGTGATCCACCACTAACTGGCTGTAACTGCCCTCAATTCCCAGGTGTGTGGATTTCCCTATACTACCTCATAAAGCACATGAACATGTGATTCCATATAGGTGTCATGTGATACATATATAAACACACACACACACACACACACACACACACACACACACACACACACACACACACACACACACACACACACACACACACACACACACACACACACACACACACACACACACACACACACACACACACTGCTCTGGGTGGAGGGAGGTAGTCTTGTGAGATAGCCTTGTGGAGGTAGAGGAGAGAGCCTTGTGAAGGTGCATGGATGGGAGATATCCTTGTGGAACAAGAGTAAGCTTTGGTTGGGACAGTTTTAAGGAAAGATAATACAGGCCCTTCTCCCTAGAGATAAGGAATTTGATAGTGCATCCCAGATGCAGCCACTGGGATATGAATCAAATTAAGTTAAGATGTAAAGGGTCTATAAAACTGAGAAGGAAATAGTGTTACATGCATGTAGATGTAGGACCAATTTAAAGTGGCTACAATTGTCCACCTTTATCTTTTGAGGCTGAGGGTTTGGTTGTACACACAGGACAGTCACCAGTTGTCTGCCACGAGAGGAGGCTTACCTACATGACCACCTGGTATGGACCTGGGAGGACTGGACTCAAAGTTTTGCATCTCATGGACTGTGCCAGTCACCCTTCCAACATGCACCTGGTGAAAGCACTTCAGCACCCAACTCAAATGGAAGGCTTTGTGTGGTCTAGCTATATGTACATGGCTCTGCAGATGTATGTAATACATGTAGGTGATCGATGTAACAGTTATGGTGTATTTATTTGGTTATCTATTAGTTGTGTATGTGTGTGTGTGTGGAAGGTTCAAGAAGGGCTGGTATTAACAGAGTACATTGTAGCTGTCAACATCTTTGTGGTCACCTATTTAATTAGGGTGGTGGCATGTGGTGATTTGTGTAAACGTTTCACATGCATGGTAGTACATACATAGATGTAGTTCTACCTAGCTGTGCTTTCACGCCATCGATCTGTTCATTGATGACATATCAGAGCATTGCTTAGTATTTGTAGGGGCAAATTACACAGACAGGTGCATGTATGTGATCTACTTATAAGTTATAACCACTCTCCGAGTACGTTTACGGCTGTTCATCCTTGTTTACCTTGGCCGACATTCCGGCGGAGTTGGAAAGAAATACTACAGGACAGACTTCACCTCGTATACGTAGCAGAGCAGCTGCGTATATTGGGTCTGGAAACGAGACTGCTATGGAAGTAAGCGCGAGCGACCTTGGTTAGCCATTAATCAACGATATACAAATACATAAAAGGACAGAGTGGAAAGTCCAGCTGGGAATATCCGCCGCCCATGCATATGTGAATTCTAGTGGAAGGCAATGTTCTAAATTAACACACCTCCACGAGAACTTCTAGTATGTTATCAAAAACAAGCCAGTCGTGATGGTAAACGTCAGAGCGATGCAAATGCAGATATATATGTATAGGGACGGAATCGCCCGTGCATCTTAACCGCTAAACGAGCGGGGTACTCTCGACTCTCGTATAGTGACACCGTGGTAGCTACTCCACAGCAGCCGTTCTATCAGCTCGACCTTCGCGTTTTGGGGGTTTCAAGTAAGTCTTACTTCCAACATGCGTCCCTCGTTCACAGTCCAATTGAAGTTCAATGTTGTACATGTACGTCTGGCTAGCAAGACTAGCGTATATATACCAAGAATTATTGATAGCAATCGAGTGTAGTGCTATTATATCCACAATACTAATCAGACGGGTACAAATATAGGCTTGATACCCAACCATGCCTAGTCTCGTTCCCAGACCCTATTTATTGACAAACAAGGTGTTTTCAATAAATAGGGTCTGGGAACGAGTAAATAACATATCACGTGACCTCCAGAATGTATCCAGTGGCAGGGGCAAAATCGACGATAGCTTTAGTTCGGAAGGATTTTATGTAACAGCGATTGCTATTCCTATAACTTTCCTGCCATGCAGACATACAATTAACGTATTACAAGACAATAACAATAATATATTTTAATAAATTAATTAGCTGTTTTAATAACTTGATAAATCTCTAAAGTACCTAGTGAGTTTAATGGTGCAATCAGATTTTTAAAATCACAATTGTAAGCCGAGTTATGCATTGATGTCCACAATATCTTGACATGACAAGCTATCATGTAGCTAAATAACAATTGATTTTTTGTGCCATCCGAAGCCTCCCTTACGGCAGTTTTGAATGCTTTGCGATCAACGCTCATGAAATCGTCTGTGGTAGCCAGTACATTTAGCGTATACCTGTACCATATCCTTCGTGGTAACCATAACTATTCATCCCAACATTTAATAACCAAGGGATAATTGATCATGAATAATTTAATATATCGCGATATTTATATCGCGATTAAGTGCTCATATCGTGATATATCGCGATATAGACGATTAAGGATGAAGGTTGCACATGCAGGCAAGATTTCGAAGGAACGAATAAAACGTTCGCGGTTATTAAATAAAATTTCAAGTCCGGTATTAGATTAAATTTCGTATCTAGATCTGTGCAAATGAATCACTGAAAGAAATTGCCGCCCCCCCCCCCCCCCCCCCCCCCCCCACACACACACAAATACACAAAAGGTGTGCTTTCTAGATGCGCGTGCGTTACGTACGGTAGGAAGTGCGCGCGCACGCGTGTGTGTGTGTGTGTGTGTGTGGGCGGGGGCGGCAATTTCATGACAGGGGCGGCATTTAATATGAATAGGGGGGGGGGGCCGCCGCCCCCCCCCCCCCCCAAGGCTATGCTAGATCCGCCACTGCTCCCCGGCCAGAGACGCTAGATGAGAGAAAATATATTTACGTATATAGCTGCATACAACTAAATCTTTATTGTCATACCATGTTGATTTGCTGTTTTGTCCGTCCTCTTTAATTTGCTGAGAGCGGATTGTGACTGCTGCTGCATGGGGCAGGTTGTTTAACTTTTTACTCTGTAAGCGACTTACCGTTTCCTGTTAAACCTTCTGCAGCATGTGCGGGTATAGGTTGATCAATGACTTACGATTTCGTCCTGCAAATACACACTGATGTATTAAATCGCGCATGCACATGCATGATCGATGAAACAGCCTGTTAACGATAAAGGATCCAAACCTTTGTCTTATCTGTGACTCTGTGCAGTGTGCACTCTCTTCTATGTATCCGGTATAAGCTCTACTATAGATACACTTTTCTGTCGTTTGAGGCACGAATTAGACAGAAAATTAGTTCCTATATTAATATAGCAAAGTGTATCGAGCCAATGACGTTTTAAAGTGGTGCCTGAGGTGAGAGTGATGCAATATGAGCTGTTGAATGGTACTCAAGGGGCGTATGCGGTAATGCTGCCATGTGCATAGTTGTTGAGTGGTGTTGGGGATGCGTACGCATAGTGGACCACATGTAGCTTGGTATAAAGTGGTTGGCTTTGGTAGCCTATTCAATCTAGGCGTCTGTACTGTGCATTGCTACCCGCCCCCGCCCCGCCCCCTCCTCCTCCCAATTTTCTTATTGCAAATACACTGTATAAGGTTTATTGCCATGCTGAGAGATGAAGCACATGGAGCCAAGTCACAGTGGTTTAAAACCAGGGGTGATGCAGACATTTTTGAATTGTGTACTTTTAAATTAGGATCAATATTGCTATTATAGTAGTGAGAATGTTTATTAAGATAATTATTAAATTATACTTAAACATTAATAGATATAATAATTCAAGATATAAGAAATGTTATTTTTCTCAAGATTCAAGTCTTTATTCCCAAAGTACACTACAAGCCTTATATATTGATGCAAATAAATAAAATAGATCAGTTAACACTTCAATAAAATAGGTGTATAAGCTATCGCATGGTTTTTGTGTTGCATGAGTTTGTAATTAGCATGCAGGTAGCTCAACTTTTAGTTTAAGATCCTGCCTCAGACTTGCGTAGCTGGTAGGACCAAGCTTGTATTGTGACAGCATGTAGAGACCATCATCCAAGCTAATTTCTAACTGCATGCCAACAGCAGCTAGAGGCCTATCTTTAGCATAGTTCTCTTTGTGTAAGAGGTATCCTAATAGCTGAGATGGAGTAATATTGTTTTCTTCTGCTTCTTCCTGAATTAAAGACATCAATGCCTGCATTCTCCTGTTTCTTTGACGTGCATGGACTAACTATATCTAAGGGAGATAGCAAACTTTCTTTCTCACCTTGTGGCACATCTTAGCTATCTCTGCCACTGGACCCTTCACCTGACATGCTTGTGTCCACTAATGCACATGCCTCTGCACTGGAACTATCTATTGCTTCATAAACACTTAATTCTTATGAAAGGCCCTTATTGTAGTTTTACTCCGTTTGGATTTTCCTTTATTCGTATTGATCCATTTGGATCGCAGCGACAGAAAACGGAACGCCCACTTCTTTTCCATTTCCTTACCTTTTTTAAGCCCCTTCATCATCCAAATACTGTCTTGCTGCTTCAGTGTTGCTCTTAAACTTCGTAACATACCTGGTGTGAGCTTCTAAGTTTGTTATTTTGTGCTTTTCTGTCATGGCCATCGATCGAACACATACGACGCGCGCGAGCGTTATTAGCAATTATTGGCAAAAACACAAACGGTATCGATGTTGTAGAAGTCTTTATGGTGGTCCCATATAGAAAGCGGGGCGTTATCGGCACATGTTTTGGGGGTGCCAACTCATAACATGATGCATCTATTTTGTCTGTCTTCTCTGTTGGACCCTCGTTTGTACTCGCCGAGGAAAGTTTGGCGGTACAATCTAACTTTTCCTCGTTTTGCCCGCCTTTCATCGCAAAAAAAGATATATGCCAAAGACAAAAACTATAACAAATTTGGTATCTTTCGAAAGGCACGAGGAAACGCTATCTAGCCACATATTCATTCTTCCTCCCATTTGTTCCATTAAATGTGTAGTCGAGTATAAAGACGTTGATGTTAGAGCTCAAATTTTTCATCTGTTTTTAGCTTCAACATTCTAAAACAAACTGAATTTCCATATTTTCACATTTATTTTAGTAATATCTGATACATTGGACTATTTTGAGTTAAATTATGTAAAAAAACATTAAGGTCATATCCTAGCGCGATGTCTGCATCTTAAACCACTGTGCAAGTGTTATACGGACTGACAAAGAATTTCCTTAATGTTATGCGTGTGTGCTTGCAGAGCAGTATCTACATGGTTTTTTCCTCACTTCAGTGTACAGTACACTTCTAAATGACTGAAATTTACACAATTGGCTGTGTGTTCTGCATTATGCCAGATGCGTGAATTAGTTGTACAACTCAATTAAAATTTCACATACATGTATACTTGAGTCGTTGCAGTCACAGTCTGTCTGGACAATATACCATTTTCTGTAAATTAATTGGAATAGTCTCCGTATTTAAACATGCCACTTAGATCACTCAGTCAATTGGACATGCAGCTAGGATTATTGCAGCCAACCATAGCTTTGCCAGTCTCCTTTGGCATATTGCAATAGCATCTCACTTGCACCTCTGCTGGGGATGAATTTGTGTTGCTACTCTCAGTTTTGATTTGAGTACGCCTACCATTTCAGAATAATTTCTGGAAGTATATAATATAGGTAAAATCGCTCAAGAAATCGTCTGTGCATGGTAGCAAGTACATTTAGTGTACCATATCCTTCGCGGTAACCATAACTATTCACCCCAACATTTAATTACCAAGCGATAATTGATCATAAATTCGCGATATGCGATTAAATGATATCAATATCGCATTTATATCGATATCATTTAATCGTGATATAAATGCGATATCGATATAAATGCTCATATTGGTCTGTGACGAGCTATCATGGAACCAGATACATCACTAATTTACATCACGTGACATAGCTTCATATGTATACGAATATGTACGCAACAGTAACCCTCCCCCCCCCCCCCCCCCCCCCCCCCCCCACCCGATTGCAGGGAATAATTTAACCGGATTCGCATCGCATTTTGCGAAGCAGTTTTTATTAGATGCGAAACAACTTCAAACCATTGTCGCAGGAAAACTGCGATGCAATCTATCCGTGTTTGCAGGAACGTTGCTCAGTGTAAATTAATGCTACGCGAAGAAAGTGTACAAAAGAATTCCAATCAGAAAGCTGGCGCCACGTCGCATCAGCCACACTCACGTGACATTGCGATCGCGACAATTAATGTGCATGACGATGAACGATTGCGTATACGCGTACGAATGACATGAGCGCGCAGCGTACACAGCCGGCTTCGGGAAGGGGGGTATCGAATTTTATATTAATAGAATTATCAAGTTACCAAATCATTATATACATGGTTGGATGACATACCGTGCCAGACATCACCGCTAAGCATCCGCATCTGTGA
>OX442428.1:3140935-3315669 GCA_949361645.1 Spongilla lacustris
TTTGTATTACTTGAGCCAGTTCAGCCTTTTAATTCCACTGCAACAACATATGTGCCACACTGTACACCTGTAATAGATGATTTCGGTGAGAACCCGCGCGTCACGTGAGAGTCATGTGAAAATTTTATGGAGGGCAAAACATTATTGAGACGTATGGTAAATCGTGATGGATCGGCAGATTTCAAGCGAAAGGAGCGTTACAAACAAAAACTGGAGTCGGTGGGGCTGACACCAAGCGATGAACTTTTCATGAGGGGTGATGGTCGTCGTTTCGGCGATGCTATGTCGTTGTGGCAGCGTATAGAGTATGGCAATATATTTGGCCATTTTATCGATCGCCCAGGAACTTGAAGCCTACAACTAGTTTCAATCGGGTTCTATGAGGACTGTGTTTGTGGTGTGTTTCGGCCAAGGCAACCAAAAGTGTAGAACAGGCCCACGAAGCGTGGATTAGGGCCTATTGCACGGTCATCTGGCTTGATCGTTGCCGACTGAACTAGCTTGCTAAGTTAAGCTTATTTTTAAAAGAATGCACGGTGTACATGTCTACAGACCTATCTGTAATCGATAAGCTAGGTCCATACATGTATCACGTAGGCTCATAGCAATCGATCGGCAACAGACATCTTTGTCCTCCGTCATGTAGGCTGTAGCCAAAGGCAAAGCAGGGCAGCATGACAGCACACGTGCTCATCATCGTTGCTAAGACATAAGCAGATCCAGCTATTGGTGCAGATGGGGTGGCTACTCCAGACATGGGGGCTGCATCCCTATACCTCCCATACTGATGATTTCTGTCTCTGTTGCGAGTCCTGCGTGAACTAGCAAACAACCCTCTACAGCCGAAGCAGAGATAATATAAAGCACACTTCTCCTTTTCTTCTTTGCCCCGCTTTCGCCTGCCGCGCTTTCACTGCCATCATTTTGATCAAATACTTCCTCTTGCATACCATCCTTGAAAGAGAATCGTGAAGAGACATAGCCACATCACTGGGTTCGTCAACAGGCTTGCCTACAATAAAAACAAATGACTCCCTCACTCAATTGTGACTTCCACACTTCGAACTAACATGACACAAAATGGTCGCCACATATTCGCGAGTGCTTCGAAGGCTGCCAATCCTCTCTACGGACCGCTTGAATCCACCTTCGTAGTCTGCCTTCATTTTTGAATGGAAACCGATAGAAACCTATGCCCAAACGCTGACCACCACGATTTCTACAGCCAAAAGCACAACACCTCCATACCATTTCACGTATACCTTGCCCTCCACTTCAATTATTCATCGTTTTAGGTAACGCGTTTCCAAGGAAACGACTTCATCTATACAATTATATAAAAATTAGCACTTGACAGTTGTCTTTGGAAAAATCCGCACCATACAAACACCCATGCAGCGAATGCAGAAAGCAACCATTTCCACCAACTTGCTAAAGTACTGACTGCCAGGTGGTAAGTGAGCAAACTGCACACCGCGTGTAAGGCAAAGCCACGGCAACGTTGTTGTGCGTGTTTACTTCAACTAAATATAATCAGCATGACAACAGTTCGCGTGCGCTGTGGCTGGATCCCTGTGGCTAGCTCACGAAGCTACAACTGTGTTCATATTTAAGACGCCATATACTAGTATATAGTCACCACGTGCACTATTATACATTTATTCACTTGCCTCATAGTTTCACACGTATGATTCCAAAGTTCAACGACTGTAAGCAGTGCGGTGTGTACGGCCGCATGCAGCAAACATTATTATAAAAAAGGTGCTCATTCATTAGAATATCGTGGTCCGAGTCCCGATTTCTAGTGAATGAGCACCTTTATATGCCTGCGAATTTACAGCGGCAGAAACTACAGTCATACTCTGTTTACAGTCGTTGAACTTTAGAATCATATGTGTGAAACTATGAGGCAAGTGAATAAATGTACGTATAATAGTGCACGTGGTGATCTATATACTAGTCTTAAACATGACCACAGCTGTAGCTTCGTGAGCTAGCCACAGGGATCCAGTCACAGCGCACGCGAACTGTTGTCATGCTGATTATATTTAGTTGAAGTAAACACGCACAACAACGTTGCCGTGGCTTTGCCTTACACGCGGTGTGCAGTTTGCTCACTTACCACCTGGCAGACAGTACTTTAGCAAGTTGGTGGAGATGGTTGCTTTCTGCATTCGCTGCATGGGTGTTTGTATGGTGCGGATTTTTCCAAAGACAACTGTCAAGTGCTAATTTTTATATAATTGTATTACAGGTGTACAGTGTGGCACATATGCTGTTGCAGTGGAATTAAAAGGCTGAACTGGCTCAAGTAATACAAATTTAAGTGAAGAGGTAACAACCAACCAACACCTGAAGCTAAACTGGTGGGGTTCTCCACTCCACAAAGGGGGTTAAGGGCAGCCAGATGTCTATCATGCATACAATATACTTATCTGCACATGGCTAACTGTATGTACATGTACTGTACTGTTTTAGATTAGGTGATGTACATGTTCAGATGCATATGCACAAGTGTGTATGGTTCCTACACATACAAAGAAGCAGCATTACATGTACCTTAAATTCCCGTGGCAGCCAGCCTAACCTGATCGTACTCCACAGACATTTGTCCGCAACGTCCATCTGCCTCAATGAGCCAGTGACCTAAACGCAATTGATCTGTGTTCTCTGTATGAATGGTTGGCAAAGCTGTCCTAAATATAGAGCAGTTTCTGACATCCCATTTTTGGCATGTAATGCTGCAGCTACAATTTGTATGGTACCATACACACTTTTCGTACCACATGTTGCAAATGCACGAGCATGTGAGCATAAAGAAAAACATCACTCCACACAGTGTACATTTTTTTTCTTGTGTCGTGTGTTTTGCATCCTCCCACAGCAGAAAATGGTGTGCTCATCTAAGATGAGTTATCGTGGTATGTTGGGATTAGGATAACTGCACTCCTCCTATCCCTTAATGCTCCAGATTTATAGATGATTGACAATAATGTTCTGACGTGACTGATATTCCAGGTACATCCTTATTAATGCATACCTACATCGGTCCACTCAGTTACATGATCAGATGCTCAATCTAGGTGCATAACCAAGAGAACAAGAGTGCATGTGTATCATCAAGAAAGTGAACTCGTGAGGTAAAATTGAAGGAACAGTGTACTGTTCATTGAAATTTTCCTTTTTAGGGGTTGGGTACTCAGGTTGTGTCCTAGGGAACAAAGCAAGGTTAAAACTCATATTCTGGCTAAGAAGTGAGCGTGCAGGTATTACATACACGTAGCGTCCGGTAGTAGTACTAGTAAGAAGTACAGGTAGGCGGGGTGCAGAGAAGGAGGGTGGTTTACGAAGCGCTGTGCAAAATCCAGGAGAGAGGTCAACCACAGGTGGGTTTGCTAAGAACACCAACAGTTTCACTGTAGCTATAGAGGTAAGGATGAACTAATTAATGGGGTAGTTCGCCCCTTGGCAAAGTACACCAACAGTTTTCCTAACTCCCGATGAATATGCCTTATTTTCCCAATCTGCGAGGTATTACTTTTCTACGGTGGCCCGGTAGGTCGCGCTCTCGAGCGATGAGCTTCGAGCGTTGTGCTCAAGACACAAAAGCAGTTAAGCTCAGAGCCGTAAGCCCAAAGCCCAGAGCCGTAAGCCCAAAGCCCAACGCCCAGAGCCGTAAGCCCAACGCCCAGAGCCGTAAGCCCAACGCCCAGAGCCGTAAGCCCAACGCCCAGAGCCATAAGCCCAAAGCCCAGAGCCGTAAGCCCAAAGCCCAGAGCCGTAAGCCCAAAGCCCAGGGAGAACTATGGGATGGAAAGGCTATATTACGTCATTGCATGTTTATAGTGTCACGTGACGGAAAGTTAGCGACATCATATTAGATATTACCTCTAATATCTATGGCGACATGCTTCGCAACGATCCTAAAGTGGAACGTAAGAAAGGCGGCTCATTGTTAGCGTACAGGCTCTCATCCGTATCAACTTGGCAGGCCTCATACTGCGCTATTGGAGACAAAACAAGACCATCGCAGTAATACTCGCATATTTACGCTTCATCCACCACGTTTCAGCTGGGTGTGTTTCAAGATTTGTATTTTGCGAAATGCGCGTTGTATTTTTAATTGTAGGCTCACTTGGCTTAAACAGAAAGTGGCTGAGCTTGGATTGAAATGACGTGGCCAGCTGGAAACACCTCTACAACAACTACATGTAGTTGAAGCTATCAAGGTGTTCCGTTTTTTTTTTATTCATGTACTAACCACAATTTACCCTTGTCCCCCCTCAGATTGAGCTGAAAACATCAAATTGCCTTCTGGGTTACAGAGCCATGTGGAGATTGTTGCAAACCAAATACGGGTATATTGCTAAAAGGTGTGAAAACCCATATATGTACTATTCATAGTGATGTAAGGTGTGTGTGTGTGTGTGTGTGTGTGTGTGTGTGTGTGTGTGTGTGTGTGTGTGTGTGTGTGTGTGTGTGTGTGTGTGGTGTGTGTGTGTGTGTATGTATGCATGCAAACAGATCCACTATTATGATGCTGTTGGCTATCATGGATCCTGAAGGTACCAAGCTAAGGAAGAAGCATTGCCTCAGAAGAAGAACATACACAAATAAGGTACACCAGTGATGTAATGCATTGTGCACGCCTGAATAAAGGTTTTAGGGGCCTAACTGGTGCTGGCATATTGATGGATATGACAAATTGAAACCCTATGGTTTTCCCATTCATGCCTGCATAGATGGGTATGTTAGGAAACCAACATGTTCATGCGTGTCTTATATTACCTACCTATTGTATTGTATCAGATTTTCGAGAAATATCTTGTGGTTAAAGCTCTCTACCACAAACAATGATCCTGCTGTGGTTGTAAAGCACTACTTGGATTATCGGTTCCTTACACTTCAGGCTAGCCTTTAAGGATTTGCTGTGCACGTGTGTGTACAAGTATGATCAATTGGTTAGAATGTACATGCACATGTACATGTAAGTGCATGTGTGCATGGTTCCAGAACCCAGCTGTAAATACAAGCTTAGTAGCCCTGTGGTTTAAGGGTTGTGTGTTTAGATAAACAATGTGGGTTGAGAGGGTGGTACTTACGTGTGCACTTGGCCACAGCTTGTTTTGACTATTCCTTTGTTCTGGCTTCATGTTATTGTTGTTTGGCCTTGCAGGGTGTCCTGTATAAGAGCAGATTGTGGGAGTGAAAATGTTACCATTGCTGCGTGTCAAATGTTACTTCTGCACCACCATCATGATCGCTACTCTGGACCAAACAGCTTTGTGTTTGAAAGCTCCATCCGAAACTCCGTAAGTACGTCAATTCTCATTACTTTATTTCATGCTACACACTCTTGACAGCGAATGGACCTTTTGCCTTCTGACGTCACAGATTAATTGGTTGTGTTTGACACGACATAAGTCCTTATAGGAACTTCACGAAGAAACACAGCAAGTACGAAATTAATGGTAAATGAATGCCTGACTATATTCCAAAATGAAGTACCTTCGCCAGTTACGGTGCAAATGTTACAGCGCTCACAAGTTACCGGAAGTTGCCCCCCCAAAAATCGAAAAGCGCGACTTCGCGTGTCTCATTAGCAACTTCCGCAATGTTTCGCTGCATACAAATCCCTTACAGAGTTCCATCGTGAAATTCAACATAAATGAAACGTGTGGTAATTTACTTCTCAATAAAAATTTAAAAGGAAAAGCATGTAGGAGCTATGATGGTGAAGTTATGCCATTTTTAAAGTTGCCCCCCCAAAATTCATGCGTGACGTCAAAGGCAAAAGGTCCATTGAAAGCTGGTGGTCCAGACTGAGATGTTTTAAAACAGATTGGTGGATTAACCTATTTAAGGTATTTTGTTTATGAGTATGTGCATATCTTTTTGAAAATTATCCTTTTCAGGGACTGGTGGAAGGATTGTATGACACTACCATTGAACTTCATAAGTATATGCCTTACGTCTACATGTATGTATGCAGATGTGTGCTTATGTATGTTCTCCATTTTTAAGGCACCTAGCTGCTTACGTATTTGGAGGTGTTTTGGCCAGAGAGCTGGATGAATTTAAGTTGAGATGGAACAACCACAGAATACGATGGAACAGGCTAGCGTCGTGTCCTTGTGATGTTCCTACTGACTTGTATCACCTTGTTGGAAACATGGGTATGTTGCAACGCACTGAATTAGCATACATGTTATTTATTGGTTACTTTATTTATAGGTGGTGATTACATTCAAGACATTGATGTGAACCATTTAGCATATTGCATGGTACACTGTGTCAGCCAGCCACCCCTATTCTACCCTGATGAATTTAAACTTTTAGCTGATCATGTTTTGTCGTATTTGAATATAGCACAAGATGACATCACAGCAGATAGTTGCAAAGTTGTGTATTGTTTTTGTTTATACGAATTGTCCAAATTGGAATGAAAAATGACTAGTCATGCACTTAGTTTTTGGAGGGCTTGTAGTGGGGCGTTCGGATGCAACCAGTTTTGTGAGTTGGGCGCATAAATCCTGGTCCTCGTTAGGCACATTATTAAAAAAATAAAACGCGCATTTCGCAAAATACAAATCTTGAAACACACCCAGCTGAAACGTGGTGGACGAAGCGTAAATATGCGAGTATTACTGCGATGGTCTTGTTTCGTCTCCAATAGCGCAGTATGAGGCCTGCCAAGTTGATACGGATGAGAGCCTGTACGCTAACAATGAGCCGCCTTTCTCAGGGGCGGACGCAGGATTTAGAGTTAGGGGGGGCGCTAAGGGCAGAGGGTAGGAAAGGGGGGTGGGTGCGGGAGGGGGCGTCGCCCCCTCCCGCTCCAGCTAGGGGGTATGGGGGAGCGCTGTAAGCTCCCCCATTGGGGTCTGGGGCGAAGCCCCAGAAGCTTTGCAAGTTCCGCGTTATGAAGCTTCAGAACAATACGGAATTTCATACCGAAACAGTTGTGCAAACTGCGCATGCGCACGTGCTGCAGCAGCTTTGGGTTTGACTTTCGTCTGACGCACAACCGATCACTTTCTCTCTAGCACGCTTCAGCTCAGGTTAACCTTTAATCTGCGTGAAACGATCCTGAATTCAGGATCGGTATAAAATCCTGAATTCAGGATGGTGAGTTCTGCCGTTTATAACAACCATTGCAGTGAAAATTAAAATCATTAAAACATAAAAGCTGTTTCTTTCAACAATGTTACACACATTCTATAGCATGGAATAATTTTTATCATCTAGAAAGTAGCCCAAACTTCAAGGATGCATAAGCACGTTCGTTGCTCCCGCGTAAATAAATTAAATGATGAGCAATTTATAGTTTGTAATGCTTACAAAGAGCATTGAAAATATCAATTTTACTCTTTTTCACTCCTTATTGGTGGTAGCACCTTCAGACTCTTGGTAGAAGTTGTATTTTTATCAAACTTGTACACAAAATGATAGAAAAGTTGTAATTTATTATCACTGTCCGAGCATCCACTCCTTCTTTTTATGTGCCAACAGTACTGGTGGCAGCATTTCTACCAATGCCAGGCATTTCTGCATCGCTCTCAACGACAGAAATGCTTTTTTATTTTTATTTTGCAGAGGCTAACCATCGTACCACCCGCTCTGACTCACTTCTCTTAGTCCGCCTAATTCGATGCTCGTACCTCCTGTGTCCCATATTTTTTAATTTGCTTATGTGGCTCTCCTTACAGATCGTAGTAACAGTTTCTATCTTGAAAGTAAGCTTCCTGCTCTTTCCTCAACCTTATACCCGACTTTGATGGTAACCGCGGCATTATTTAAAGTAAACTAAGCCTAAACATTGTTTTTTTTTTCTAAAAGAAATAAAGATTTGAATGACTAAAATGGATAGCGCTGTTTAGATGAAAGCCTATACAGGAATTTATGTTTATGTCTATACAATGTACGATCGAGCGGCGTAAAGTCATCCTTCATCCATCCTGAAGTAAGGATGAAAATAGATTAAAGGTTAAGGGTTACAGGTTAACTTAATAGTCTTATTATATATTTTTATCATCCGTATATTAGGGGGGGCGTGCGCCCTCCACGCCCCCCCCCCCCCTCCCCCTAAATCCGCCACTGTTTCTTACGTTCAACTTTAGGATCGTTGCGAAGCATGTCGCCATAGATATTAGAGGTAATATCTAATATGATGTCGCTAACTTTCCGTCACGTGACACTATAAACATGCAATGACGTAATATAGCCTTTCCATCCCATAGTTCTCCCTGGGCTTTGGGCTTACGGCTCTGGGCTTTGGGCTTACGGCTCTGGGCGTTGGGCTTACGGCTCTGGGCGTTGGGCTTACGGCTCTGGGCTTTGGGCTTACGGCTCTGGGCGTTGGGCTTACGGCTCTTGGCGTTGGGCTTACGGCTCTGGGCTTTGGGCTTACGGCTCTGGGCTTTGGGCTTACGGCTCTGGGCTTTGGGCTTACTGCTCTGGGCTTTGGGCTTACGGCTCTGAGCTTAACTGCTTTTGTGTCTTGAGCACAACGCTCGAAGCTCATCGCTCGAGAGCGCGACCTACCGGGCCACCGTACTTTTCCCAATCTGCGAGCGGGCACTGTATGGGACAGTTCACGCGAGAATGATCGCTTTTATATTTATAATGTTATAAAAATGCTTCTCGTTTGAATCGCTATATCTTTTGAACGGTTAAAGCTATCAACGTCGTATTTTCAATAAGTCATACTACACTCTTTCTCTATGGTAAATTACATTTTGGGGTCTTGTTCTTGCTCCGTGCCAGTATTACAACGTTCGATACCCCGCTTGGTTCAAACCCCCTATAACTTTCGGTAGGAGTAATAAAATCGCTTCAAATTCGGTTTGTAGGTAGAGAGGTTCTATACCTATCGATTTGTTCTGTTCGTTAATTTTTATGCCATCCGTTACGGAGATACAGTTGAACAAATTACGTGCACGTTTTCCCGCTTGATTCGCGCCAACGTTATAATCCCCGCCTCCCCCCTATACATTGAGCGGAACGCAATTTGCCCAAATCATTGGCGCGCATCGAGCGCGAAAATGTGCACGTAGTAACGAACAGAACAAATCGATAGGTATAGGACCTCTCTACCTACAAACCGAATTTGAAACGATTTCATTACTCCTACAGAAAGTTATGTTGGGTTTGAACCAGGTGGGGTATCGAACGTTGTAATACTGGCACTGAGCAAGTGCAAAACCCCAAAATGTATTTTGCCATAGAGAAATAGTGTAGTATGACGTGTTGAAAATAGGACGTTGATAGCGTTAACCGTTCAGAAGATATAGCGATTCAAACGAGAAGCATTTTTATAACATTATAAATATAAAAGCGAGTTATCATTTTCGCGTGAACTGTCCCATATATATATATAATATTATATATATCAATTGAAACTAATTTTTGATTGCTATTCAATTATAGAAGTAGTTGGGAATTTATTTTTGATTTTGGTTAATTAATATTATATGAATATTCTTTGCATCAGCATTGTTGTTGTGAAACACACCATGTATCATGTTGCATACATGTAATGGTGCTCATTTGTAACCATGGTCACAGGGACAACGTTAAGAGATGACAAATTGTTCATGTCATATAGGCTTATGATCTGGGGACAAAATACACTACTAGAGGGCCTTTTTGTAATAAACCCCACATTGAATTCAAATGATCTATCATTGAACATGTTTGATGACAAAAGCATAGCCAGTCTTTGTAAGTTAACGATACATAATAACCAATATAGTCCATGGTTACTGTAATGAATCATGGACGAGATTGGTGTTCGCATTATTTAAGTGCTGTATGAATTAATGCATAGTAAAATCATTGTCCTGCCAGCTGTTGACTTTGGTCAGCATTTTACATGTACCTTGTGCATGTTATGCACTTCACTCCCCAAAATCATAAACTTCTATAATATAAAGGAGCAGACATTCTTAGCTATTTTGCAATCAAAATGTGTAATAAATTGGTTCATCCAGTATGTACTTGGCACCAAACTGGTCAACACCTTGCAAGTCAACACAATGAGGCTCTATAACCTACACATGAAAATGTAGTTACTTAGTGGAGATGGTTTATAACTGTGGTTACCTTTATTACACAGTGACAGTATGAACAGAGAACAAGGTCCTTACATCACTTACACTTAATGAATGTGAACTGTGTAATGCTGTTGCAAAGAACACCACATGATCTGTCAAAGAACATATTTGATAAGCAAAGCATAGCAAGTCTTGGTAAGAAATGATAGAATACACTTTAAAGGGATGGGGTGCATGTGCAAAATGCTTTGTAAGTTATTAATGGAGGCGGGGGGGGGGGGGGGGGGGGGGGGGATTTCAAGGTCACAGTAATTCAAGGTGTATAGCAGAACATACCAACAGTGAGTCCAGCTAGCAAGTAAGAAAATCGTGCATTTTTTGAAAATAATAGACAGGTCTCAGGCTTACTTACTATTGGAATTAGAGTAGGAGTACACATCCACTCAGGACTGTGAGCTGAAACTCATTGCTGAACGTCTTACCAGCATTCGAAGTATATATTTTCCTTTTCCTTCTGCCAGTAAATGTGCTAATGGCTGGTACTCTGTCTCTATTATTATTTTATCCAGGATGAGTCTTGTTCAACAGCTTGGTTAGTCTCAGAAGTCTCCAAAGTGTGTTGAGTTGGGGTGGATATGCACCCCATTAATAACTGTTGAAAAGTATAGGAATTGGGTAGGGAGGAACAGAAGACAATTTCCCAATGATGATTTTAAAGATAATGACTACATATGTAATGAGGGCTCCGCAGGTATCGGCACTCCAATATTCACCCAGCCCCACCTCTCCCAAAATTTTTGTACCCAGCCTATAATCCTGGATACTGTTGCTGTTAGCAGAACTTATAACAAAGCTTGACAACTGCCTATATGACACATACATTGTAGCACTTTATATATACATTATAATTTGTACAGCAATACACAGCAGCAGGATTGTATTGTCTATTTGCGCCCCTGTGCACAGGTGTGCATACTGTACGTACAGTGTGTACAGGTGTGCACACTTTATTTACACCTTCATATCTTTAACAGTTGTTGGATTCCTGTAGCAAATTTTGCATCATTTTAAGCATAGGTCTTTGCCGAATATGGAACACAGGGAATAATTTAACCGGATTCGCATCGCATTTTGCGAAGCAGTTTTTATTAGATGCGAAACAACTTCAAAACCTTGTCGCAGAAAACTGCGATGCAATCTATCCGTGTTTGCAGGCACGTTGCTCAGTGTAAATGCTACGCGAAGAGAGTGCATTTATGGTACAAAAGGGTTCCAATCAGAAAGCTGGCGCCACGTCGCATCAGCCACACTCACGTGATATCGCGATCGCAACAATTAATGTGACGATGAACGATTGCGTACGCGTACGAATGACATGAGCGCGCAGCGTACACAGCCGGCTTCGGGAAGGGGGGTGTCGAATTTTATATTAATAGAATTAGCAAGTTACCAAATCATGAAATGTACGTTTACGCACAAACGTACGTGGTACATGTACTACTGCACGTGAATATGCCAGAACGCCTACGCGACAGTACCAATATGGGTGGTCAAAATCTACAAATATTAAAACTTTTCAATGTGATGGTGACCTCGTTTTTTATAGACGGGGGAGGGGGGGGGGGGGGGGGGGGGAGGATCGAAGTAGTCGTTTGACTCGTTCGCCTGAAAGCGATCCAAATGCACGCGGGCATGTCCGTGGGATAGCTCTGCTTTGTGTTCAAATGAAGAATCATCACACATCTCGGCGGGAACAAATTGCGATGCAACTGAACCAAGTTGCTAATCAATTTCGATTTTGCGGAGCAAAATTGCTATGCAATTTAAAAAAAAGTAAATTATTCCCTGGACTGTACTTTTAAAACTCGTAGTTTTTTTGGCCAGAAAAAAATCGTACGCACGTGACATTTATAAACAAATATGGAAGGTACAGTGAGTCTGTAGTTCAACGGGAGAGGCCAGAGCTCTTAGGACCCGCCCAGTGTTCACTTGCGCTTGGTTACCAAATAGCGTGTTAATGAATCAATTAGCCCATTGTTGATGCTAAAAACGCAGCGCTCACTCAAGAACGCGGGGCAACACAAGAGTTTCTTGCTGGGCAGTCAGCTAGGGGCTGCGAACAGGTTTTTATAAAACTCTAGGGCGTGGCAGGGCAGTCAGTTAGGAACTAAAAACAGGTTCATAAGCTGTAAGATGTTGCAGGGCAGGTTAAAAAAATACAGGACTTGGCAGGGCATAAACTAGTGTACACTGTAGTGCACACTCGTTCACAAGCTGTAGAACGTGGCAGGGCAGTCAGCCAGGGAGGTATATAAGCAATAGGACATAAATAGGAGCCATTTAGAGGACAGAGCAAGCAGTTCTTTCTGTCTTGTACATGTGTGTGTGGGTAAGTATTTACTGTTTGATGTTTGATGACAACAAAAGGCCAGCTAGCATGTGCAAAGAAAATACTGCATCTTTAAGGGCTACATTATGTACATGTTATGCCATTCAATGCTTGAGCTAATAGTAGTAACAATTACCATGCTGCTATGTGTGGTATTAAAGTGTGTACAAGTGTACACACATGTATTGTCAAACTCAACAGAAAAAAATATAAATGAACTTATTACATTGATTTCAAATACAAGTAATAGCACTTACTGTCCTCTATCAGGAACGTATTATGGGTGTGGTGCATTTTACAGAGTGCACACCTGTATACAATTTAAAAAACCAGGCCCCAGACACTGCTAGAGAAATACAGGCAATTTCTTTACATTGCATTGGAATAGTAAAACTTTTGTATGAACTTACTACCCACTTTTCATTTGCTGTCCACTAACTATGATATGTGCCTTTTAGTGGCAAGTAATAAACTTTTATTCCAAGTTGGTGCTTAATCAATACATGTGACAGGCCACTATACAACGCCAGATGATGAGATGATATGTATCAGGGGTAGTGGATTGGCTCCATGGGTGTGGTTTTCAATTGAGCATTTTCAAATGGTAGCGAAACATTGCCTTTACTCACCAGCTCATATACAGGGTGTTCCTCAATCAAGGAAAATTGTTCATAAATTACTAATTCTTGTAAAAAGTTCTAGAGCAAAAGAAGATATGCTGGTGAAATATATCATTGATATTTACATATAAATATTGACACCCCTCGTGTAGCTGTCATTGAACCAGGTGTACAGTTCCAGAAGGTAGGTGATGAATATGGAGCTGACGTCAGACATGGCACGGCCACCAGGGGCATCCACTGCCTGGAAGTAAGAGGACACCACTTATAGGGTGGTGCAAATGCCAAATGGCAAGCTATATTCAACAAAGGAATGGTAGCAGCTAGCCAGTCAATGGATTCAAAACTGTACCGGAATGTAAGCTTGAGGGAAACTACAGTCTCTAACAAAACCTATTATGTGATTTATTTTATTTTTCCCCTGAGGGAATTGTGCTGTCCTCTGCACAATGCTTCTTATGCATTGAAAATTTGACCTTTCCATCAGTTATAGAGCACTGAATAATTTTTTAATCCACTTCTCAGAGCAAATATATGTACATGTACAAGCTGATGACAAATGTTATTTCTAAAAGCAAAAATCTGATCGGTAGTGTACCTTTGGTGAGGTAGGTATTTCTGAGAAACATCCTGGACCAGAAATTAACACCTGAATCATCTTGCCACTCACCTGTGATTTTCCCCAAGCAAAGAGCGTATTGAGGGTGGAGTTTGGGAATATCATTATGTAAGGTTCTCCATCGTTGTGGACAGAGTCTGGGGAAGAGGAAAGCTAACTATTTGTGGTATCTTCTCCCCGACCCATGCACTACCTCCTCCCCCTCCCAAACACTTCTTCCTACATGATCTTTAAACTACATGTAGTACACTCCCAGCACACAGCTCCTGTTATTTGCTGTGTGGGGATGTGTATGCATCTTATAATGAATATCCCCTCCCTCCCTCCCCATTTAGCTGACCTCTGAACACCTATTACTACAGGCACATGATGTACACTGAGTGCTGCTTTGCAGGCTGCAACACCTTTGCATTTGATGCTGAAGGGTAAGCCACACATAAAACAGATCCTGTGCCCACATACATATAATAATCATACAGCAGCAATGGATGCACAGAGTTTCACTTCAGTTCAGAAGGCATTTGTCAGTCTTATGGATGATCTTGAACCACATTGTGTTCATCCATGCAATATGCTACAAGCCTAGAAATTGATACTTCATAATGCATATTAATGAATACTCAGTAGTCTAGTGTAGCATGTGCTGCAAAAGAGAAAGCATACTCTCTTAACAATGGATTGCAAAATGGCTGTGTTGATGGAATAATAGCAGTGCTTGAAGTACTGTTATCAGGATGATCAGAGGTTATTCATAATAATACATCCTTGACAAGAAATCCTTTGGGATTAGCTTATGGCAGGTAGCAACCAACTTTATGAAAAAACTCATAATAACTGAAAATAAAATGGCTACATGCTATTCATAGGTGACAAAACGCATTTAGAAGCTACTAGCTGAGCTTAATCGCTATTGCATGTACAATAACACAAGTAATGAACGCAACGCTTTTGAACGCGAATAACTTTTGATAGGATGAAGAAGAAAATCTCATATTTTGAAACTAAGTTGGTCGGTTTCCTCAAATTTTTTTATATCCATTTAATTAATACATTATTAATCATGCTAATTAATTTTAATAAGCACAACATTTTGAAAGTTCGCATGTGTTCACACATCGATTGTAAAGCTTCGTTCAAAATATTGGATTTTTTCCACATTCACAACTAAAACTACGATCCACTACTTATTTCTTTTCGCGTACGCATGCGCGCACACGAACTCGTCCCAAGACTTATTTCGTGTTCATCTTAGTCACATGATACCATTCGGAGGCGGATCTGTTTTTAAAAAGCAATGCCCCACCTCCTACGTGGGTGTTACTAGTCAGCAAAGTGCTAATTACATGTTTACATCCAATGTGGTGCGCACCAATTAGCACAATCGTACAGACAGACGGCTGATAAGAATTTGACATGCAATGTCATTCTGTGAGTTAGGAAACGGAGACGCACACGTGTATACACGCGTGTGTGATTACACACGCAAAAATCAAATCTAAGATTACAGCTCTCTCGGAGCTAATAGCCTACAGCAGCATCGCATCCCAAGCAGCACACAGTAATTAGTGCGCATATCTGATTTTGTCTCTTAGCTAGCTACGTAGCTGAGATCTCGTGGAGCCAAACCAATGCTATGTATAGGTACTGCCTGTGCCGGATTAAAGGATACTCTTGTGTTATGTGAAGTGCCATTTAATACTGTAAGGAAAGCCTCATGTTATACATATGTGAAGGGTCAGAGAGCATTCAAGCCTCCATCCAGTAAAGTGATTAATTGTGCATGCTGTTAAGCTAGGTATTTGCTTTGTAAATCTGATATGGTGGTGCTTTCATTTATAATGTAACGTGAGCTTCTAGCTGTGAGTGTTATTAAGGTTAAAGGTACTCTCTGCTTAAAAATACACCTGCAGGTTTAGATGATAGCAAAGGTTGCAGTTTTAAAGAAAAATGGGTACAAGCCTTATTCCTAGTTCCAGATCATAATGTGTCTCCAGCAAGGTTTTAGATAATTTGTTTTTCTAAAGAGAAGGTGTGCATTACTTTCAATGTTCATCCCAGATTTTTTGTTGTTGCTGCTTGTGTATGCATGGATGGCTGTCTTCTTTTTAAACGGACAGTTGTGATGTGAAGGAGTGCTTTTGTTAAAAATTGCCAGCTAATGTTACAAGTCACTGGATAGGTTTTCGATGATTGGATTTAAGAGCAGTGTCACTGTATCCCATTGCGAGCCTGTTAGCTAGTTCCCAGATCAGGGTGTGCCTAAATTGGAATTAGATGAATTTTGAAGAGAGCTGTTTTAGGTGAGGTGTGCTTGCATCGTGTTCGGAGCCTTTCTAGCTATTTTAACTATGGCCTTTGCATATAGACTCTCTGGGTTTTCTTTTATGTGAGGGTGTGTTTAACTGTCTAATGTTGACCAGTAAAAGGATTGGGTAGGGTTGTAGCTAGTTTCCAGATCATAATGTGCACTGATGCTTACATGTATGTAGTGAGAGGCTTTAGTATTTAAATGAGTCATGTTTTTATGTTAGGGGCCAATGCTTTCATTTTAGAGTATCAGCTGATATGTAAAGCCTCGAGCTATGTTTTAGATAATAGCATGAAAATAGTGCCGTTAGAGAGTTTGAGCTTTAATTTCAATTCATAAAGCTACGAGTTTCTTAGCAGATGACAATCACTGTATGTCTTAAAGTGAGCATCATGTTTTGGGCCTTGCTGTTAGCTACATGTAGTTACCAGTCTATGATATGTGCTGTTGCTTATGTATCAGCCTTAGGAGACTCTTGTTGTAGTGTAGCAAGCTTACAGCTAGGTTTTAGATGGTTGGATGTACTTGTGGTGCCACGTCTTAAGAGTAGTCTCTGCTTTAAGAGACTCAAGTGTAATGTGTGCCTAGAAAGCTTTGTAGGAAGATTAGTGGAATGATGACTGGTTTAAGAGAGGGATTTTGTGAGCCACTTACCTAAGCTCCCAGGACATTGTGCATGTGCTAAGTATCGGTACTCTGTCCATTAGTTTCATACCATCCAGTAGTGTATTTGCACACAACATGATTGTGCATGCTGTTCAAGTAATGCATCTTCCCAGGTCATAGTGGACCAACGTGTGTGTGTGTGTGTGTGTGTGTGTGTGTGTGTGTGTGTGTGTGTGTGTGTGTTTTTGGGGAGAGTAAATTCCTGTTTTGTTATGTACTTTTAATACTTCTCCAGTAAATTAATGATTGTGAATGCTGTTGAGGTATGTAAATGAGGTGTGCTTTAATTGAAAATATAATGATGTAAGCTTTTATCTTAAAAGTATGCTCTGTTTAAAAATATACCTGTATTAAAGAAAGGTGTGCATTGCATCATGGATCTGATAACTCAGCTGAACCTGCTGTGATTTGGGAGAGTGCTTTCATTACAAATATCAGCTAGGTTTCCAATGCTTGGATTTAAGAGCGGTGTCATTTTAGTTCCCTGGTTTAAGTTGGGATTTTAGGACAGGTTTGCTTGAAACAAGTTATTATTATTATTTTTATAGCTGCCGCATCATGATGTGTGCTAACTGCTACTTCTGGATATAGACTCCCTGCATTAAGAGTTACTTCTTGTGAGGGTGTGCTTAACTGTCTAATGTTGCAACCCATTAGATGATATTGAGTAGAGATGAGTCCATTGATCTTTTTTCAGTGCTCGCCTATGCTATAGTTCTGTGTACTGATTAGAATTTAGGGAAGGGCTCTCTCGTACATGTATTTAAGTGAGTCATCATTTTTAATGCTAGGAGCCGATGCTTTTATTTTAGAGCATCAGCTAATTTGTCAAGCCAGCTATGTTTTGAATTGATTTCATGGGAAGAGGGCTGTTTTTTAAGATAAGTTATCCTTAATAAAGTTATGAGTCTTATAGCTAGTTACCAGATCACAAATGGTGCTGTTGTTTAAAGCATGAGTAGGCTCTCATCTCTAGGAGATACCTGTTGTGGTTTGAAGAATTGCTTTAATGTTGCAAGTGGGTTTGTGATGTGGATTTAAGAGTGGTGTTATTTCGCCACATTGTGAGCAATTGTGTGTCAAATTAGTGGTAGAATCATTGCTTTAAGAGACTCCTAGGAAAATATAAATGTGGGAGTACTTTTATTCAAAATGTAATAGTATAGGCTTCTTTTTTTGTTATTGCACTAAAAGTAAAACTTTGCTGTTTTAAGAGAGTTGTACTTGCATTGTGATGTGAGCTAGTTCCAGGTCATAGTGTGTAATTGTTAATTGTTCATGTCAACCCTTTACTTTTTAAGGTGTTCTAAAGCTTACGACTTCCAGTAAGGTTTAAAATGTTTGGGAAGTCAGCTGTATGTCTTAAGAGAGCATCATGTTTTGAGCCTTGCTGTTAGCAACATGTAGCTCCCAGATCTTAATATGTGCCGTTGCTTGGTATGAGCTTTAGGAGACTCCTGTTGAGATTTGAAGGAGTGATTTCATTTAAAAGTATCCACTAATGTTGCAAGCCTAGGTTTTAGAAGTTGGAATGAAAGTTTGGTGCATGTCTTTGACAGTTGTAGTGACCCTTTTTAGCCTGGGTGTTTATTAGAAAAGCTTTGTTAAATGATTCATTCTGTAGGAACTTTAGATTATTGGAAATATTATTGGTTTAAGAGAGACGTTGTGAGCCATTTATCTAAGTTCCCAGGACATTGTGCATGTGCTAAGTATCAGTACTCCTGAGGCTGTGCTTTAATTTCATACCATCCAGTAATGTATTTGCACACAAAATTATTGTGCATGCTGTTGAGATATGTGCTTGAAAAACTAGATGAGGGTGTGCTTTTATTGAAATGTTGAGGTTTGTGTGTGTGAGTCTCTGAACCACGCATCCTATTATTATGGGAGGATGTGATTTCAGTTTTGATTCATACAAGCCTCCAACCAGGTCATTATTGAACCTTGTAGCTAGTTCAATATCATAATGTTCATATATGGATTGAGCCTCTCTTTTTACTCAATTGTGTAAAACGTTCAGCTAGATTTTCATAGGAAAACTGCCATTTTGGAATGCATCGTGTAGCAATTAAGTTTCCAGGTTGTAAGTGAACAAAAATGTGTGGGTAAATTTTCTTGTTTTGTTATGTGAGTGTGTGCTTTTATTGATACTTATCCAGTAAAGTACATGTAATCCTTGCACAAAATGATTGTGCATGCTGTTGGGGTATGAAAACCACTGTGTACTCATTGAAAATATGAAATTTGTCATTTTAGCAAGGTATTAGATAATTTGTTTTTAAAGAGAATGTGTACTTTATTTTCAATGGTCATCCCAGATAATAAAAATTTATCCATGGGCACATTGATCTGTCCTTTAAATAGATTTGTAAGGTGTGCTTTCCACTATGACGTGAGTCTTATTGCTAGTTCCAAATCTGTCACCTAAGCTACTTCCCAGATCATTAGGATAGGCTCTAAGTAAATCATGTTTTTTATGTTAGGGGTTGATGCAGAGTATCAGCTCATTTGTCAAGCCTGCAAGTAGCTTTCTGATGTTTTTAGTGGTAGAATCACTGCTTTAATAGATTCATATAAAAAGCTCTGTGTTAAATGAGATTCAAAATGCAATGGTGTCTTTGTGTGCCATTTAAGAAGTGAGTTGAAGCTTGTAAATTTGTAAAGTTGTTGTTTTATGAGTGGTTGCATTGTCTCAGGCTGATGTGAGTCACTTAGCATGTACATGTTGTTCTTTATTATGTTGACTAACAGACTCCTGTTGTTATGTTGAGGTGTTCTAAAGCAATATTTACAACCTCCAGCAAGGTTTAAATGTTTGGGAAGTCAACTTACGTCTTAAAAGAGACAAGCCTCCAGCTAGGTATTAGATGTTTGGGTGCTGCATATCCTTGCATAATGTGAATGATTTTATGAGCATTATAACTTTTTTAAAGAGACTCAGGTGTTGTATGCTTCTAAATGCTTTTTGATGTGTTTTTTTTTTAAACTAAGGTTAAAGGTACTAACTTAAATACATGTATTGGAAAGATTGCTGTTGTAAGAGAGCTAAAGATGTTGTGAGCCACTTAGCTAAGTTCTTAGGACATTGTGCTAAGTATCAGTATCCAGTAATGTCAGCAAAATTATTGTACATGCTTTGAAGGTATGAAAACCTGTGTTAAATCTGGGTGTGATTTTATTAAAAGAGCTTATATTTGTGTGTGTTATAGTGTTATGAATAGCAAAAGATGTAGTCTCTGTTTAACAATACACCTGTAGGTTTGGAGAAGATTCCAATTTTAAAGATGGCATCCATTAATGTAATCTGAACATATGCTTAGAAAAACTCTGTGTTCTATTCATTTAAAATATTGTGAGCTTAGTGCTGTGTCACTTATTGTCTTTAAAAGTAAGGTTAGTGGTAGTAATTATAACTATAGGTTGTGTTTTTAAAAATTGTTATTTGCATTATGATTGTTGTTGCTTGTGTATGGGTAGGCTCTCATTTTATGGAGACACCTGTTGTGTGCTTTCATTTTAAAGCATGAACTAATGTTGCAAGCCACATGTAGATTTCTATTGCATCATGTTGTAAGACTTCGTCTTAAATTAGGTTTAGTGTGCTAAAGTATGGGTAGACACAGGACTCATAACTTCAATACACTCCTGTTGTTATGTGTGATTGTGCTTGCTTTCAACATGTACATGTATGAATGAACTATACAGGGTGTTTCACAATCAAGGAAAATTGTTTATAAATTGACCACAAGCAGTTAATTAACTGGTGATTGTTGTTAAAAGTTCTAACAGCAAAAGAAGACATGCTGGTGAAATAAAATTAATATTACCTTTAATGGTTAATTAACAATAATAAAAGTCCCAAAACCTCTATTCATTTCAAGTAAATATTATTAATGTTAATAAATGTAGGGTTAGTGGTTAGTTAAAAGATGCAAACTGTACTTAAGTAACTGCTTCCATTTAGAAGTTATTCAAGACTGAAATCTTGATTTTTTGATTTTCGCAATGTACTTGGGCCATTGTATCTCGATTTAGTGGTTTGAATTTATTAATATATTCAGCCAAATTGATATCATTAAAGTTCAAGGATATGTTGGAGCTTTTGAATGCCTCTAAAATGGTATGTTTTGATTCGGTGTTATCGAGAATTATTAATTCTTTTTGTTAATTTTAATTTTTTGATTTTATTAAATTAATTATGAAATTAATATTTAATTTGTTTACATCAGCATTCAAGCTCAAGTTAATAGAGCATTGATCATCTATGGTCTAGCATACATGTATGCATTGCTCGCACGCCATATACGATGGCTGCAAACGCATTCGAGACGCTTCATCCTCACATGCAAGTATAGCCTTGTATATTTTGTAGTGCATAGAGAGAAGAAAGGTCCTTCGGGTGTCTTAGCAGTAGCGGATATTCGGGGTACGGGGTTAAAAAACGAAGTGCGCAGTTGGGCGTTCCACGGTTCTGTAAGGTCGTCCATCACTCTTCAATCTATGGTTCCATCAGCCTTGATCAAAAGCTGATAATACGACCCGGGGCCTTATTCTATCGCGCATCCCTTATCCATACTTATAAGTATAGAAATATCTTGAATGCCAAGTACATGTACATGGATCACACATTACCAGATAGTGTTCATAACAATGGCACAAGTCATAGCAATATTCTGCTACATGTATAACTTTCAATATCAACTGTCCCCGGACAATCAACAGGTTAACAGAAAGGCAAAAAGGCTAAGTCAGCAAATACAATGATATATGTGTACACAACAAATAAACATTACTGTCTTCACACAACAGTTCATTCAGCTAACTTCCATAGCATCCACAGATAGCTGTGTAGTAAAGGACATTGCAGCATCTTGTTGGATGGATTCAAAAAGTTGAGCACTTTCAGCATTGGACTTGATGAGCACTACAAAGTCTGTCAGTTGTGGACATTTGTCTGCAAATGCGGTAATTTTATACATGAATTTACACTTGAAAAAGCAATCACTAAAGTGGGGAGCAGCATCAAGGAAGTATATGGCGGTCAAATTAAGCGGCAATATTGCGGTCCATGAGAGCTATTTTATCTGCAATGTTTAAGTGAAGTTTTACCCTGATTTTATTACACTTTAGGGCTTCAAATTTTCAAGTTAAAAAAGTTTTGCGATCCCACACATAATCGCTAGACACTTGTAAAACGTATTTAATGTTTAACCCCCTAGTGGTTATTTCCTATTTTGGTTAATAACCACTAGGGGGTTAAACTTTAAATCTCTCACTGACAATTTTACAAGTGTCTAGCAATTATGTGTGGGATCGCAGTGAAGTTCTTTAGCTGGGAGGAATATATCAACAAAAAAGATACAAAAACACGTGAAAATGTAATGGGCGTAGGGGGTACCCCCTACGCCCCCCCCCCCCCTTTTTTGACCCCTTGTATCTTTTTTCTCTTACGTCCGATTTTTTATTTTGAAAGCAGATTCGTAGTCCTCTCGTTAAGCTCTACAAAGTTGGACGATGGGGTTTTTCTTGCCCCCCCCCCCCCCCCCTCGCCATAAAAAGTAATAAATCAGGGGAAAACTTCACTTCAACATTGCAGATAAAAAAGCTCTATTAGTGCATGGACCACGATACTGCCGCTTAATTTGACTGCCACATTGCAATATATATCCTCAATGCTGTCCCTCACTTTAATCAGGGTTGAATATCTTCATCATGTACATGTACATATACACAAACCAGCTGCAAACACAGAAGCCACAGGTGTTTGCGGCCATATATTTTGTGGACTGTAGGTTTATAACTCGAAATATTGAAATGATTACGTATTCCCTTAGCAACGTCCTAGGCAACCAGAGGCAAGAAACGTGAGCCTCCTGTACAAAAACAGGAATTATACCTAAAACCTCGAAACAAAAGAAGCATCATCTTTCTACATACACTGCGTTTCTCGTGTTACAGTTTTGACGCTATGGCAAGCTATGGCTCGTGAAAGCGGGTAACCCTTGACGTACCTCTCCACTTTGAAGTAAGTTTTCCACGCTCCCGACCGGTAGAAAGTTTTGATTCAAGTAAATCTTAGAGATAACAGAAGGTACTAACTGATTCCATTATCTGCTTATAGCCGCCTTTTTTTGGGCTAGAAATGCGTATTGCTGAAATATAGTGAATTTAACGGTATCAGGGGGAGGGATCGCTGCCACGTTTTGTGCACCTATAGGAAGCAGGTGCTCCTTCATAATCAAGGACAGTCTTCTAACTGGGTCATGTACCGAATGGTACGTACGTTGCAAGAAGTCAAACTTGGTATGGAAGGACTCTGCTCCTTTCTCCCTCAGACAATCAGTTGAAAGCTGGTGGAAGCCAGTGTGACATGCTGTCATCACATCAGCGTCTGAAGGTCCAGGTTCTTCTGCACACTTGTGAGTGCTGTACTCACCAGCCCGTATTTCCTTTCCACAGGTTTGCTGGAAATGTACCACTAGCAAAGTCTGAATGAGTGGTGGTGCGGGTTTCAGCGGTGAAGGAGCCAAAGGAGTGTCCATGA
Organism: Spongilla lacustris; assembly: GCA_949361645.1. NCBI lineage: Eukaryota > Metazoa > Porifera > Demospongiae > Spongillida > Spongillidae > Spongilla > Spongilla lacustris. The sequence goes on from OX442428.1 coordinate 3,164,140, forward strand.
TGCAGCATGGACACTTGATCTTACTGCAGTTGGAGGCCACGAACCAGTGTATGATATGTCGATGCAGCCATTGCCCTACATGGTAGCTCCAATGGTTAAGTGGTGCACAATTGTCAGGCACAAAGGACACTAACGTTGGTCCAGTACGTCTGGACTGTTGGTATACTGTCAAGTATATGGTCTTGTGCTGAGAAGCCTGTCAGCATGGCAGGTGCTATTCCACGTAAATCTGAGCTGCACTATTGTGGGCTGGACAGCCTGCATGTGGTGGTTTTGGATGACATATCTGAGTACTATCACATACACATGTACATGCAGCGTATAAATTTTTTATATTACCATGCAGTCAACTTCTGTGTGGGCCTTCCACTAAAAAGGAACATATTTGTGGTATCACTGGTTTGCACTGATAGAAAAGGATGGTGGGTGGATGCCATTAATTGTGTCCAGGGAGGTGTTGATAAGGAATTTGGAGTGCAAATCCTGTATGCAGTTATATGTTTTCCTCTTTATCCTCCACTAAGAAGCGGCCACACACTCTGCATCGCTTTTTGACTTTCTTTGCGTGTATCTCTATTCTTAAGTACTGAAATTATTCATAAAAACTCCTGTCTTATTATGGGGTTAAAAAAAAAACGTGGCTATTTATGAGCGATATGTATATGCTCTCCTATGTGTGCTGATCATTATATTACTCGCTTACAGATTCCTACCGGTTGGTTCATCCACAAAGACTACTCAAGTACACCCCGTCTTTTCCCGCCAAAGTTGCATTGATGTGAAAACGGGCTGCGCAGAACCACTCATAATAAATGTAGTCCTTGGGCAATTATGGCTTACGTATAGCTGTAGTAGAGTGTTTTCATGAGCATTTTCTCTCCTCAGAATGTCATAAGACGAGTATGATATAGGCTCGCAAAAACAGATATAGTATAATGAGATGCGGCTAGAAATTTTTTGGTGGCTAATACTAAATTACGGTATCGCTTAATTATCCAACCTACTGTCCAGCCAAAACACCTGTGGAGCATAGACAACAAACCACATGCATGTGTAATCAAAGCCATGATTTGGTCACCAATAAATTCATATACATTCTACCACATTCATGAGTATATTAACATTTCACATGTAAGTATTTCTTTTGTGGTATAATCAATTCTACATTTAATTATTCTATGTATGTATCCCCTGTTTATTATTATTATTATTATTACATCAGTGCACTGACAGCCAACCATGGAATAAAATGCAAAATCACATAAGTTGGCTGAAAAATGAGATAACTGTGTATATATGAAATGTCCCACACTTACAATACATTTACATCAAGCAGGACAGCAGTATTATGATCATCCTTCAACCACATGTACAAGTAACATCCTAAACACCAGCCAAAATTGCGTGTTATCAGCCAAAATTGCTTAACATGCGTGTTATTTTGATTATGTACACCCATCACTTGTATGCATCTACAATGCACACATACTAACATGTACTTGTGTATCATGTACATGTACATGGACTTCATTTATTCGGGTGCTCTATAGACTACGTGTATACATGTATGTAGTCAGACCATTTCCATCTCAGGCCAATTCCCCAACACATGACATATACATGCACATAATGCATAGCAACAATCATGTCGTGTATATGTACATGTATACGGAACACACAACATACATACATTATGCATGTACACGTACACATGGTCACATCGAATAAAAAGTCTTACTGTTACAACATCAACATGTGCTGCACAATACAAAATGAACCAGATGTGGGTGCTGTATCCCTCCCGGGGCACTCACCACTGTCAGGCACTGTGAGAAGGGCAGCAATGGCTCTCATGGCAGACCTCTTCAGCTCATCTTGCTTCTCAAACTCCTGTTTGACGGAGTTGGCCTTCACCTTGGACTGCACAGTTGTCCTTAAAGGATCAATCAGCTTGTCTATTCCTGCAATGGGAGCAAGGAAGGACAATGATACAGAGACCTACATGTACATGCATACGATCTTATGCAACAACCGCATTGCCTAGAATTATATTCTTTTCAGCTTATGTCACTTTAGATAATTAGATATGTACATGTATGCTATCACACATTGGTATAACATTTTCAAGCAATGAAATGTTAACGAAAATAATCTTCCTTGATTGCATAATGCCCATGACATCGTGCTGGAAGGTGCAAGCTGTTGTGGCCAGCACACTTCACATGCAGTCTCTGTATGTTGTGTGCACACATATACATGTAGCTACAGGATTAATGTGATTTGCCACACATGTACATGTACGTGTACCTGTACGTATTCCTGCAATTATAATTCTTTGAGATCCTGAACATGACACAAGTACATATATATACATGTATGAGTATGAGTACACTGTATATGTACGCATGACCCCACTGGCTCTGGGTCCAGTTTTAGAATCTGTAATCTGCATGTGATTAGTACACTTCACATGCACAAGTGTAGAGTGCTGAATTACATTGTGTGTGTGTGTGTACCACAGAGTACCACCCCTCCACTCAGAAAAAAAGGCTCGCATTTAAAACAAGCGTTACTCCATAACCATTAGTGCTGCTGTATAACATTTTAGAGTGTCATTTCTTTCTACTATGTTGTAATGCGGAAACATTAATGGTTATGAAGATATGCTTCACTAGCCGTTTTTTTAACCGCAGGGGGAAGTGGGTGGGGGGTTAAATTGTGGTACTCAACAGTACAGCAGTGGCTCACAAATAAGACCACCCCGAGACAATCAGATCGTGCGGTAAAACTCACCAATACGACCGTTTCGGTCTTATTGGCGAGTTAAGCGCCTTTCAAAATGTGCTTTGATTAGAATACAAATAAACCAATCGTAACAAAATACAGCTGGAATGATGAACAATTATGCCAAGAACTGAGAAGCACAGACATTGCTAATTCCAGTAGTACAGGATTGTCAATTTTCCCCGCAATGGAATGCACGGTGGTTGTTAGAGCTACCAAATGTCTTAATTGAGGAATCCACTTCACTGATCGTCTGAATCATGTTGACTATGTGGTTACTTATATTTATCATGTTTACATGCACTACTTCATATAAACTGCATACTAGCACAATATTTTTAAAGTTTTTATGTGTGCTACAACATCACAAAGAAGGGACCTTATACTGACAAAGAAATGGCTATGCATGTGTTGATTTAGAGTTAGCTTACTTTCACAATTGATCGTTGCATTAGTAATATTGAAAGGTACACAAAAATAACCCCCCCGCGAAAATTTTACATAGTACTGGCATTATTAGACGATGGTCAGATTGGTGAAGTGGTCGTACGATTGAGCGGTTAAGTGATATTATTACCGGGTGGCCTTATTAGTGAGCTGCTACAGTACACTTGCTCATAATGCATACCACACTAATGCATAATTCTCATACTGCATTGAGATTGGGTCAAACCAAGCTGGTTCCATCTGTTCAACTAGGAACATGGTATCGCATATTTCTAATAATGCATTGCTTTATATTATGAGCAAGTGTACTGTACTGTATACACATTGTACATATCTTTCCCTGTACATGTGACATGTAAACCACACAACACACACACACACACACACACACACACACACACACACACACACACACACACACACACACACACACACACACACACACACACACACACACTGTACTTACTTTGGAGCAAAGCACTGGGTCTGAGATGTGACAGCCTAACCAGTAAAAGAAATGTCAACATCTGTAAAAAAAAAAGTGTGTATTATGAGAGAAAAGCAGCTTGAACACATTCATCAGTATAAAAGTGTGCACACATACACATAACTAATTCATTTACCAATGGAACTAAGGTACACCAATGGAACTAAGGTACACCAATGGAACTAAGGTACACCAATGGAACTAAGGTACACCAATGGAACTAAGGTACACCAATGGAACTAAGGTACACCAATGGAACTAAGGTACACCAATGGAACTAAGGTACACCAATGGAACTAAGGTACACCAACAGCATCAAAAGGTCCAACTATACTGCAGATGTGCATCTGGGGGCGGCACCTCAAGATGTCTGTGTGTTCTCAACGGCTTACCTTAATGTCGTAGTGGTCCTTGAGGCCATCCTCCACATGATTGAGGAATTCAAATATATTTAGCATGTCCAAACATGTCTCCAGCAGAGTGTACATGCACTCAAACGCTGCCTTCCTCAAGTCTAGTCCATCATCCACTGTGTGCTTGAAAGGACCCATCTCTACCTCACGAATCAGCTCTTTCTGGAGATAATATACACAACCCAATTATGCATATATACATGTACATGTACATGCACTGCACGTATGAGTACGTGTACATGTACACATCTCCTCATGCATATTTCTCGTAAAGAATCATTTACCATATTTTGGAAAACCTACCCTGACTTTAGTCTCTTCATAGAGGTGTGGAAGAAGGGTCTCTAGAAGATCTCTAATAAGTGATGGTTTGTTATGAGCTGCTGAGTTGAACGCTACCAGGGCAACCCGACGGACATTCTGGTTGGAATGAAGCAGAATACAAACATGAGCATACACATGTACATGTACATGCACATGTACACAAACAATATTATGTAACACACGTAGAGCTTACATGTAATAGACGAATCACAAATTCTAAAACTAGTATAAATACAGTGTAGTATAAAGGTTTATATAAGAACCAATTTGCACACATTAAGGCATAATTTGTGTACATATGCCTTGTCTTAAAAACCCTGAGAATACTACTAGATGAGATGACTCAAATACACAGTAATCACATGTGCTTTATGCAGTTACATAAAGTAGCTAGCATTCAAAATCAACATTACACTCACCAGGTCAGCATCTCCTATGGTAGACAAGAAGTCTCCTATGCATGAATGCAGCAAGGTGTCAATTGGCTGTGGCTGGTCTGAAATCATATACTTCAGTGCAGTCACAACGGTACTTCTGACAAAGGCAGATGGAGAAGCAAGGTGCTCCTATTAGAAGTACAAAACAGGTCATTAATAAACATGCACAAACATACATGTACATGTACATGTACTGTATTGTATATGAACAGTCATCCCTGCTTCCAGAAAGTACACCGCAATAACGACATCTACACATACATGTACAAGTACATGTATGGTGCAGTGCATGTCACGAAGTTGTGTACATGTACATGTACAATGTAGATGTACATGTAAATACAGTTGAATACATGTGTACAAGTGTACATGTACATGCACATGTATGTGTAAGTGTGCATGTATAGACACTTACACGCAGCTTCGGTAGTAGTGTGTCAGGGTCCACCAATGACAGTTTGCCCACACACTCTGCCACCACATTCCTGGTCCCCTCCTCTGAACTCTCAAAGTGGTGGAACAGCACGTCCCTGTACAACATAACAAGCACATGTACATTTGTACGTGAGAGGGAAGTCAGCCATGTCACAAGACAAAGGAAGGTACAGAATCATACGCTTTTTCTTGCAACCATTCATAAACTACGAATAGGCAACCATACATGTATATACATGTATGTAATGTGTACATGCACCTATATCGCACGGAATGTACAGTATAAAAGTTACATAAATGCATATACATGTACATGTATACAAGTTCAACACATTGTCAATTTCAAATGCCCAAACATGCCTACCATATGCCCAAACATGCCTACCATATGCCCAAACATGCCTACCATATGCCCAAACATGCCTACCATATGCCCAAACATGCCTACCATATGCCACCAACATGAGGCTCAAGGACAGCCATGGATTCTGTGGAGACGTAGTGGCAGGTGATGATCTCCTTGAGGGAGTGGAGGAGGAGATACTGCCTCTTGGGGTTCTGGTGAATCTCAGAGAGGATGAAGGGAAGATAGCTCTGGAGATTTCCAGCACACACACTCCCTGGAAACATAAGCACAAGTGTCTTTACAATATCAACATGTTTAATCTACTACAGAAAGTCATGTATAGTTTATGCAGCATGAGGAGATATGCCAAATCAAGCTCAGAAACAACATACAAATTGTACATTAATTAATTGATTGATTAACATTCACAGACAATTCATAAAATCAAGTTTGTAACTTGCAGAGCACATTGTAATACTCAGACATTGCACAGTATCTGAGTAACACTTTAAAAACTTTGTTCTGAAAATTTTTTTAAGTTGTGTAGATAAAACACGAAATTGCTCAAATACATGTGATGTGCGATGTCCAAGGGTTATTTCATCCCTGCAAATCAGAATACTTTTTGCATGTTGGTGAGAATAATGCATGCACGAGTGTCATCTATGTGCACCTTGAACCTACCAACCCACCCCCCTCCCCCCACCACCACCTATATGTACCAACATGGCATCCCCTCCTCCCCCCACCACTACCTACCAACATGGCATCCCCTCCTCCTCCCACCACCACCTACCAACATGGCATCCCCTCCCCCCCCACCACCACCTACCAAGGGCATATGAAGCTGCTGCTCTGACCTCTTCTGTCTGTGATGAGAAGGTGCTGAGGATGATCGTCTGAAGATCTGGAACTTGGCTCAAGTCACTGCACAATGGAGAACATGTGAACACTAGCACACAGTACATACATGTGTACACATGTAGATGTCATGTACTATACATGTAGATGTACGTGTACATTGTGTATACAATAGTCCACTACACGCCAGTATATGCCCATGTTAAATCATAGGTGATGTATGTGTACATGGGTAGTGTACATGTGTATGCTGGTCAATGCTTTGGAGCCTGTGCATCCTTCCCAGTAGCGGATCCAGGACAGTTAAGGGGGGCTGAAAGGGGAAGGGCAGAGCCATCCCAGGAAGGGCACCCCTCCCGCCCCTGCAGCTAGGGGGTATGGGGGAGCACTGTAAGCTCCCCCATTAGGGTCTGGGGCAAAGCCCCGGAAGCCAACACTTTTTGCATTGGAAAATGCTCCAAATTATGCAAAGAATTACGGATCCAGCCCCTATAATAGCTACAGCTTGACTCTGTGTGAAAATCGATTTTTGTGATCTACACATTTTCCGTGCCGTGGATACAACAATCATACATCTACTTTTTTAATAAGCCTTTTTGGACGGCCCTGCCATGCCTTGCTGTGTTCTCTGCCATCAATGAAACAACTGCACGCGCACGTAATTACTATGAATATTTAATTAGGCAAAGTAAAAAGACCCCCCTCCCCCCCCCAATCCGCTACTGCTTCCAGCAGCAGATCTCCAGAGCCTTATGCTCGTCAGTCCAAGTATTGATCCCAAATGCAACCTTGATATGTGCAGTGCCAAAATCAAGGAAGGGGGAGGGGCACATGCCTCTTCCTTCATGTAGTTTTATATATGTGTCTAGCCATAATATTGTGTTGAGTGATACTTTGACCGCATTTTTGTTTCATGTACAAATGTTTGTTATATACTCACAAAAAAATTCTGCACTTCATGTTGGACAGATCCCCCTCCTGCACTCACCCGGGCTTTTTCTGTGTCCCTCCCCCACCCCACCCCCTTAATAATTCCTGGATCTGCCCATGCAAAGCTAATGAATGCAAAATGAATCATGCACATTGCAGCATATACAAGGACAGAAACTGCATCATTACCAAATCGATTAGTCCACATGGTCACTACCACTGATGTACATGTACACACGTTAATTGCTGCCCATACAGTATATGGGACAGTGTCCAGCAAAATCGGGCTTGTGAGGTTATAATTTTATCACTATACAAATTGTAAACAACATATCTTTGGAACGGTACAACCTTTCCCTTTAAAAGTTCGTACACTTGTTCTCACATCATCTATCTATGTGGAAATCGATTTTGATGCTCTAATTATTTTCCATGCCGTGAGTACAAAGATCGCTAACCCAAGGGTTAGAATTCAACATTTCTCCATGTACGAGTGTGGAAAAGCATCAAATTTGGGTTGTACATAGAAGAGTCCTGTAGCTATTGATTTGTTCTGTTCGTTCATTTCTGTATCATCCGTTACGGAGATACAGTTGAACAAACTACGGGCACACTTTCCCGCTTGATTCGCGCCAATGACTTTGGCAAATCACGTCCCGCTCAATGTATGGGGAGGCGGTGATTATACCTTTGGCGCGAATCAAGCGGGAAAACATGCACGTAGTTTGCTCAACTGTATCTCTGTAACGGATGATACAGGAATTAACGAACAGGACAAATCAATAGCTACAGGACTCCTCTATGCACACTTCGAATTTGACGCGTTTTCAACATTCGTACATGGCGAGATGTGAAATTCTAACCTGTTGGATTAGCGATCTTTGCATTGACAGCATAGAAAATAATTAGAGCTCCAAAATGGAAACCAACATAGAAAAATGATGTGGAAACATGTGTACGAAATATGAAAGGAATAAGTTGTACCGTTGCGAAGATGTATGGGTTAGTGTAATGTGCAATATTTATAGTGATAAAATTATAATCCCACAAGCCCGATTTTGCTGGACACTGTCCAATATGTACATTGTACATGTGGCCAATTACAATATGGTAATAATCAAATCTTTTGCCTCGACAGTGCTAACACATCATCCCATTTCACCAGTTGACTCACGTTTTTCTGCCAATTTCTCCAAGGGCCAACAGACTAAGGAGCTTCACAGAGTCTGAAGTATCTGTACTCTGCCAATTTAGAATGCAAAGCTCAGACCAATGAAGACATACACCATAGCATATTGATAACCACACAAGTACAGGTGTACATGCACTAATGTGCGCGCTGTGTGATTGGCTCAATAATGGACAGTCCAATTTCCTATGCATAAGATAATTTTGCAGAGGACACTACAAACACAGAATATTAATAAATTCTAATACATGTACTTGAAAAAAATTAGCTCAGTTTATAAATGTATAGAACAATTTCCTAAGCAGATATTTATTATTTGAAACATTTACAATGTACGTCCTCTGTAAAGTCATTCTTACGCATTGGAAATTGGACTCTCATCATCATCAAGTTGCATAACAAAGTTTGTCCTGGATGCAAGCTTTCCAGCACAAGCAAATAGATATAAACGAGCAATACTTGCACAATTTTTTTATTTTTAATTCGTGAGCAGTATAGTGCACCTGTATATAACTCCATGATGGGCAATCCAATTTTCAAGGCATTGCTGACTGTTAGATTTTAATTTTAATTTGAAAACTTCAAAAATAATAATAATAATAATCAGTATATCTTCTAATCATGATTTGAACATGTCATTGCATGCACTTTGGAGCTGAAAAACAATACATGCACTTAGTAAGCATGGTATGATAATATCTCAGGTACACATGTATGTCAGCATAATACACATACATGTACATGTGTACAATAAAAGTAAACTGTACATAAGCAAACCAACACATGTGCACACATAAAACATTGTACAAACAGAAGCAGCTACATACACATACCTTAATATCAGTAATAAATCTGTTCACAGTGGGACGCATGCGGTCTGGAACTGCGAAGCAAATAGCTGCAATGCACTTAGCAAGACTCCTGAAGGCCTGGGGATGGTACACACTACGTGACACAGTGTACAGCTACAAAGAACATCAGACAAAGACACACCTGTCTGTGGACAGCAAATACCGTAACAGCGGTTGTGTCAACTGGTTGGTAGACCTGTTTTGTCAGCATCTGCAGTACACAAGGCAAGTGAATGCGGGGGGGGGGGGGGGGGGGGGGGGGGGGGGTAGTTAGCGAGAATGATTTTGCAAGTGGTCCAACCAGCAAGTGGATTGTATTTAAAAGTGTAAACTTGTGGGTGACCACACACAAGGTAAGCGTTCAGGTACTGAATGTAGCCATGCTCTGAACTGATTCAAACAGTACTCCTCAGCAGCATACATGTACATGTACATGTACTAGCATATACTGTTATGATACACAATGTACATGTACACTGACACTGTAGAAAATATATTTACAGGTATACGTGTACTTCTCACACTTTGCAGTACATGTACATGCATATCATGAATGCAGTAGTTAGCTGGGTCAAAGAACACTGGCTGTGGGCCTTGCATATGTGTATGTATATGTACACATGTAGTTGGCATTTGTATGCTGGTGGAAGTGCATTGGGCACACATTTATTGTAGCAGGGAAAATTATGTTTTCTGATAATGTCTCACTAAGTACATGCACACGACCTGAATGTGACCAAGATTGATTACGTATATGTACATTGTAATGAATGAACATCACGATTGGTCACAATACATTTTATTCCACAGTGTGAAGGTACATGTAGGCTAGTGTATTGCACATACATGTATATGTACATGTATGTACATTTATACATGTGTACATGTGTACACTGTATATACAGTAGCATTCTGTCATCAACAGACACTAGGAGCACATGACAATATGTTGTACATGTACAATATGTACAGGTCCTTAGTTTAGAACTGGAACTACATGTACATGTAACAAGGGTACAATATTGCTATTCTCCCTAAATGTCATGCAACAATACATGCTCAGAGAAAGATTACTAAATTCCACTGAAGAAAGATTACATGTACATGTACATAGGAACACAGAATCCAAAATGACGTTGCTGAAGGCAAATAGCTCATCTATAGTCTAACCTTGTAGATATTGTCGAAGTCCAAACCTTGCAGTTTTAGAGTCACCAACTTGCTCAAGAACTGCAGAGCTGCGGAGAGTGCATTTCCTGTGTGGGCATGGGGAGGAGGGAATGTTAACTTTGGAGGTCACACTGTGCTACCACACATACATTTGCAATGAACAGTGCAATACGATTCGAATCACTCACCTTGCAATAGCGATGACAATAGCAAGGTAAATATATTTGGAAGGACATTTGCCTGATCAATGTATGTATGTATGTAAACATGTGGTGTGTGTGTGTGTATGTGTGTGTGTGTGTGTGTGTGTATGTGTGTGTGTGTGTGTGTGTGTGTGTGTGTGTGTGTGTGTGTAGTGTATCGTGAGCAGTGTGCAGTGGGTGAGTGCCATGTTGAAAGATCCTATATCAATTCAAGTACAAATGTACACAATGCACAATGTACACATTACTGTACAAGACTACAAGTACATGTACACGTTTACATGTGCGTTCCTCTACAGGCAATGCATACATGTGTTAACCTCACCACCATCAATGGCCAGCCAGCATATCGAATACCTGAGTGATGGACTTGGGGCTGATATCCATAATGGTGCAAAGCAGGATGAGCACCAATTGGGATATGTGAAGGTCCATGTCACTGATCAGAGGTGGGAGCTCATCCAGTACAGCTTTGTACTGAGCAGATTGGATGGAGGTGGCTAACAAAGAAGACATGGTTAAATGACATGTACATGTATACGTACATGTAGATAAAAATATTGTACATGTACATGTTCCATATAATGCTCCCCTCTGAACATACATTCCATCTGCCGATCTATTTCGATAGTGTCCACACTGACTGCCAATCTAGATAAAACCTTACATATACAATGTAGTTCTAGCGCGGGCACGGTCTAAGTGGATGGGGATGGGGTATACATGGGCACATGCACCTGCATGCAGGGCTCCTCTGGTACACATATACATATGAGGTTGACGAAAATATTCAGCAGCAGTTGGATGGCTAAATTAGAAGATTTCTAAAGTGCTGTCAAAGGCCAGCTACATGAATGAGCATACACATGCACACATACATGTACATGTACATGTACATGTAACATCAGGGCTCCGTACATGTAACATCAGGGCTCCGCACATGTACATGTTAACATTGAATGGAGGAGCTACATTGTATACATGTGTACATGTGTATTTCCAGACCAATACAGCATGCAGAGAAGGGTCCAGGGACCTGCTAAAGGGGTCCCAGGCCTGCAGGAAGCTATCGAATTTCAGTATTTTGTGCTCCCTTGTTGCACGGTTATGACTACTTGAACTATTGGTCTGTGCGTGAGACTTCTATTCCTGCTTGTGCAGTTTAACTTGCTATTGCAATGCACATGTATTCATCCACCAGTAGGCATAAACCGCAGCTTCCATTGCTATGGTGCTGCCATTGAACAATGGAAAAGTGATTTGCGACGTTATTGTAACCAGTCCAATGCACGAGACTGCTTTTAACATAATACATGTAGCTAGATTGTCAATGCGGACGTGCAACATTAGCTGAATCCACTTTAGTTTGATCTACATATGTGTTCATGTACATGTATTATGCACAAGTACACATCATACACATCCAAGTAAATGCACACTTCAGTGTACACGTGCGTACATTATAGCATAGCATGCAACCTAAATGAACACACACCTCTCCCTCCCATGCCTCCCTCCCATGCCTTACACCTCTCCCTCCCATGCCTCCCTCCCATGCCACCCTCCCTTGCCTTACAATATGCATGGAAGAGTGCATCCAGACAGCTGAGCGTGGCAAGCCTGAGGTCTCTGTGGTTCTTCCTCAGGAAGGAGGCCAGCAGAGGGATGCACTCCGGCTGCATTCAAGGGAAGCGAAAAGTGCACATTGGAACAGAAATCAAATATAACTGCAAGTGACATACATGTGTGTACATGTACATACATGTACATACATGTATAATGTCTACATACAGTGGAGTATGTATTTACGAGTACAAAAAAACCTCTGACACACACACTTTAGGTGCTGAATAGACATGCACATGTACACAGCCAACATGCCAACACCCAAACCACATGTACAATGTATAACACTCATGTGCTCGTGTGCACAGAGGTACACATGTATGTGTACACATGTACATGTATGTGTATATGCATGCAATGAATCTGACAGCTTCAATACTTAAGACTAATAGACTTACAAGAATTGCTGAGATATTTATTTTGAGTGGAGACCTGAAATTTGTAAGTGGAAGTGTTACTAACCCAAGTTCAATACTTAACCAAGCAGCACACCACAAACACACACACACATACACACAGCACACACGCACACACATACACTCAAAATAATCACACATACACTCAAAACACACCCACACCTGGCTATCTGTGCCAAAGCCTTCACCGCAGTAAGTCTGGTGATCTCATTCTTGAGCCTATCAACAAAGATGGGCAAACAGCTAGGCAGCTCACTCTTCAGCATGTCACCTAGACTTGCAATGATCTGCCCCCTAATAGATATAAGTGGAGAGTGTTGGTCAAATACCACGTACACATACACACAACACAGTGCAGTCATTAATCATCAGTTGCTCTAGGGAAATAATATTACGATAAAAGATTATATAAGTAGATAGATGTTCATATATACACGTATCATGACCCACTTAAACCAAATTAGAATCATCATAACTCAAGGTCAATTTATAAAAGTTAACAAATTCAACAGTGCTCACTATCTATCATATTTATTGTTCCAACAAGCTCCGTTCATACAGCTAATTTTTAGCTCACTATGTGAAGCAAGAACTGGTCACTGATTGAATAATCTCAGTGTTGAGTTATTAAGGTTCAAGATGTTTGAGGACTTCTATGTTTGTTGACACCCTCTACATTGGCACCCTTTACATGGCACCCTCTACATTGGCACCCTCTACACACCTAACACTCACATGCAAGTGATGGCACGTTCCTTCACTTCTTGGTCAATGTCTGACGCCTTCAGTTTCTTGACAGTGGAGGTGTAGATCTTACCCACAAATGGCTCAAAATTGAATGAGCATTGCCGATCTAACAAAAAATTAGAAGGGGCAAGGGAGGAAGGGATGGAATTAACAGCTTTGTCCAAGGTGTCTGCTAATATTAATGGTTTAACTCTGTACAGTTCATTATACATGTAATTATGTTTTAACCAATGTACATTCCCCACATTAGAAAACAAAGAAATGTCAAAGCTCAACTAAGCATGACCAAATGATGTCATTTGATCTCAATAGCGGGGAATCACATTGCGTAAACCTATAGATCTTTGACCCTCTAACCAATAAACCCTAGCCTTCCCTACCCCTCTTCTGACAAACACCCACATCACCTCTCCCTCTCTCTTACCCAAAGGTCGGATGGTCTTCACGATCAGATTGAGGACTAGTAAAGCTTCTGAAGTGATCTTGTAAAAAGAATCATCCACGGCAGCTACAACAGCCTGCAAAGCAAGTACATGCTCACTGCATTCATACATGTAGTGAACGTTAGCATAATGAACATTAGTACATCACACATGCACAGTGAACGTTAGTATACCACATATGCACAATGAACATTAGTACACCACACATGCACAGTGAACGTTAGCATACCACATATGCACAATGAACATTAGTACACCACACATGCACAGTGAACATTAGTATACCACATACATGTATGCACAATGAACACTAAAGCCAACAACAGCATCGCGGTCCATGCACTAATAGAGCTTTTTTATCTGCGATATTGCGGAAAAGTCTTTTTCCTGATTTTATCAATGTTTAGGGCTTCAATTTTTCAATTCAAAAAATGATTAATTATTTAAATTCAATATTCAGAACTGGTTTCTATGGGACATAAGACATCCAAAACAACTTCTAGCATTTTTTTCCTATGTTCTGTTCTTAAGATACATGTTCACCCCTTGACATATGCGGTTGCAAAACCAACTATGAATACATTTAAGCTCATTCAATCCCTTAGAAACAACTTTGCAAACGGTGTACATGTATATTAACAACGCAACACAGAAAAAATATGGGAAAAGTTGTTTTGGATGTCTCATACATGTATCTATACAAACCAATTTCAGTGGGGAAAAATCAATGCCAAGTCCTACAAGTTGAATTTAAACAATTTAAAATCATTTTTCAACTTGAAAATTTGAATCCCCAAACATTGATAAAGAAATCAAGGAAAAAAACTTTACATTGATATTGCAGACAAAAAAGCTCTCTATTAGTGCATGGAACATGATATTGTCACTTAATTTGACCATAAATGTTAAGATGGTACATTTACATTGATACATGTAAAAGATTTCACCAACAAAATGGGCTCAATCAGTTGGCATAAGATGGTTCAAAGCAACAGCGAAAGCATCTTGTTGTCTACAATATTGAGTGCAGCAACACCTCCCCAATACCCCTTGTGCACATGACCCTGCACCCCTCCCCAATACACCTTGTGCACATGACCCTGCACACCTCCCCAATACCCCTTGTGCACATGACCCTGCACACCTCCCCAATACACCTTGTGCACATGACCCTGCACCCCCAATACACCTTGTGCACATGACCCTGCACCCCTCCCCAATACACCTTGTGCACATGACCCTGCACCCCTCCCCAATACACCTTGTGCACATGACCCTGCACCCATCATGCACAACACAGCACTCACAGGGATGACAGATCCTATGTGAGGATGCAAGAACTCAGCAGAGTGCTGGGTGATCATAACAGTCAGAAAGCTAAGTGTGTCAATCTTCAGGTTTGGAGTGGATGTCTGGTCACTAATAATGAACAAATCAGTACATATATGCGGTTCATAACCAACACAAGTTTACAGCCATACTGCATGCACACGATATCCCAGTGCCTTGATTCTCTGCTCTACATCCCAATGTACATGTGTTGTATATCAACAACCCAACAGAAAACAGCCAATCAACATAACAACAGAAACAGAGCTGGTCAGCTATACGTACATGTACAAATATACACACACACTAACACACACATGCACATGCACACATGCACACACACACACACACACACACACACACACACACACACACACACACACACACACACACACACACACACACACACACACACACACACACACACACACACACACACACACACACTAACTTGAGGCAGTAAACAACTCCAGGAACAATGGCTCCAATGTGCTCATCAAGAGCCCCAGGAAGAACAGTGACTAAAGCCGTTAGCAGCCCAAAGCAACCCTGATGAAGGTAGAGAGTATATGCATGATACACAATCCTTGAACATATACACAATGTACAGTGTACCTGTACATGTACAGGTAATCCTACAGTATGCAGATGTACATATCCATGCACCTTTAGTATAAAGAACATTTACTATGTACATGTAATTAAGCACCCTTCTTCACTTTTCTACATGTATGTATTTGTGCACTAAACATGCTGTACAATGTACTTGTATAATTACAAGCACATAAATTCTCTACCATTCATGTACCCATACACATGTTTAATGTACATGTACATTCTATTTAGATCTCACCTGTCTAGTCTTGACACTTTTATCCTTGAGCTGTTTGTGTAACGCTTTAACAATGTCAGCAGTCTGGGAGTGCAGCAAGGAAAGAGGACTGGGGACCAAACAGAAGTAAAGGCCCCTATCTCATAACTACATGTAGGTATTTCCATCATTTCATACCTGTCCCCTGTTTCCATGGTTTCTCCATCAACAGGCTGCTGTTGCATCTTAGGATTAGTGCACTTGAGAAGGGCGCGGTAGGCAGTGAAGATGTCGGCCTTGACATTCTCTTCTCGTTCTGCATATGAACAGCAAGGGAAGATGAAAGCACCATGGAGTGTGTGAGAGGGACAGTGGAGGTGTGAGAGGGACAGTGGAGGTGTGAGAGGGACAGTGGTGGTGTGAGAGGGACAGTGGAGGTGTGAGAGGGCCAGTGGAGGTGTGAGAGGGACAGTGGAGGTGTGAGAGGGACAGTGGAGGTGTGAGAGGGCCAGTGGAGGTGTGAGGGCCAGTGGAGGTGTGAGGGCCAGTGGAGGTGTGAGAGGGCCAGTGGAGGTGTGAGAGGGACAGTAGAGGTGTGAGGGACAGTGGAGGTGTGAGGGCCAGTGGAGGTGTGAGGGCCAGTGGAGGTGTGAGAGGGACAGTGGAGGTGTGAGAGGGACAGTGGAGGTGTGAGAGGGACAGTGGAGGTGTGAGAGGGACAGTGGAGGTGTGAGAGGGCCAGTGGAGGTGTGAGAGGGACAGTGGAGGTGTGAGAGGGCCAGTGGAGGTGTGAGGGCCAGTGGAGGTGTGAGAGGGACAGTGGAGGTGTGAGGGACAGTGGAGGTGTGAGGGACAGTGGAGGTGTGAGGGCCAGTGGAGGTGTGAGAGGGACAGTGGAGGTGTGAGGGACAGTGGAGGTGTGAGGGACAGTGGAGGTGTGAGAGGGACAGTGGAGGTGTGAGAGGGACAGTGGAGGTGTGAGAGGGACAGTGGAGGTGTGAGAGGGACAGTGGAGGTGTGAGAGGGACAGTGGAGGTGTGAGGGACAGTGGAGGTGTGAGAGGGACAGTGGAGGTGTGAGAGGGACAGTGGAGGTGTGAGAGGGACAGTGGAGGTGTGAGGGCCAGTGGAGGTGTGAGAGGGCCAGTGGAGGTGTGAGGGACAGTGGAGGTGTGAGAGGGCCAGTGGAGGTGTGAGGGACAGTGGAGGTGTGAGGGACAGTGGAGGTGTGAGGGCCAGTGGAGGTGTGAGGGACAGTGGAGGTGTGAGGGACAGTGGAGGTGTGAGAGGGACAGTGGAAGTGTGAGAGGGACAGTGGAGGTGTGAGAGGGACAGTGGAGGTGAGAGGGACAGTGGAGGTGTGTGAGGGACAGTGGAGGTGTGAGAGGGACAGTGGTGTGAGAGGGACAGTGGAGGTGTGAGAGGGACAGTGGAGGTGTGAGAGGGACAGTGGAGGTGTGAGAGGGACAGTGGAGGTGAGAGGGACAGTGGAGGTGAGAGGGAGTGGAGGTGTGTGAGGGACAGTGGAGGTGTGAGGGACGGTGGAGGTATGAAAGGGACATGTACATGTATTGAGGGAGATGTAATAACCAAAAAATGGATCAAAGCAAGAGTGTTCAGCAAATACATGTATATACAAAAATGGTACCAAGATCTTACCTTTAAATCTAGCAATAAGGGCAGGAGACACTATCTTATAGAACTCCACCAACATCTCAGGTCGAGATCCAAGGATGGCCGCCAGACACTTGGCAGAAGCACGTCTCACCTAGTGATGGGAGAGTTACATGTATTAACGGTTTTTGACAGTAGTTAAGTTCCAGTTAACTATAGATGTTCTGTTGAGCAGTTAAGTTAAATAAATTCATTACCTTGTCCATATTCTTACAGTTAAAGTCATAGTTAACTAAACTGGTTTTTTCCACAACCCAGTTAAGTTGACAATTTAGTTAAACAGTTCTGCTCTAGAAAAAAAAACTGGCTGAAATAAATAATAATATTTTCCTGCAATTTTTTTAAAGTTCTGCTCTTCTCTTTTGATCCGAAACTCCCATGGATCACACTCTTTAGTCAATCTTGGTATTGTCTCATATGATTCCATTTCTGGGTCAAGTGTATTGGCCAGGATTTAGATATATGAAAAATTTAAATTGGTGTTGTAAGATTTGTATTTATAAAAAGTAAGGCTGGAAACAAGGGATTATGGAAATTATACATTCATAAATTCATAAAAATTACAGACCTATATTTAGCTAGTTGAGGCAAGGAGATTTGCTAAATAATGTAGGTTTGTAATATTTATGAATTTATGAATGTAGAACACTCCGATCCCATGCAGGACAGAACTTCCGAGATTACTCCCATATGTGTATGTATTATTTATTACATGTGTGTTGCACTGCAATACATGTAGTCATAATTATATTATAAATTTATATGGATTGACAAAGGAACAAAAGATTCCTTCTGCATGAAGCGCTGAAGTATAACAAAGATGCGTGCAAGCCCATTTGGAAAATGGGAGTCAGCAGAGACTTGCATCATTATCAAATATACCAAATTGAGGCAAAGTAAGAATGCCATTGTACCTTCGACCGAGAAATCCATTATATCTAGTTAAAAATAAAACCAGTTAAGTTAAGGTAATTATTGTGCATAACAATAGTTAACTACCACCTGGCTATATAAGTGTAAGTTAAGTTAATAACTGCAATAATTGACTTAACTGACCCAAGTTAAGTTTAAAAAGTAGCTAACTACACTAGTCTCACCTTCCAACTGATGTCATCATCATCACTGTACTCATCATCATTCTCCCTAAGGGTCAGAGGTCAATAGCTTACTGCACTTGTCATTTCCGAAACACTCACAAGCACTTTCCCAGCTTTTGAAAAACATACACATACACATACATGTACACATACATGTACACATACATGTACACACGTGTCCATTATAACATTTTCACTTCGTCAGATCTGTGACAATTACTGTTAGTACATGTAAAGTTTAACCACGTCCCCAAGTAAGACACACAGACAACTATGACCAGTTGATCCAACAATCTCCGTACTCAAAGACTAGACATTAACAGTAAGCACTCCTTACTCCTCTACATCATCGGCATCCATGGAAGTGTCCCCATCATCCTCTGCATCATCTTCATAGTTGTAGTTGGGGTCATGGGACAGCATTGCTAAGCACACCTGATAGATCTACAGAGGTGATACAGAATTATACAGAGATCTACAGAGGCGACACAGAGTTATACAGAGATCTACAGAGGCGACACAGAGTTATACAGAGATCTACAGAGGCGACACAGAGTTATACAGAGATCTACAGAGGCGACACAGAGTTATACAGAGATCTACAGAGGCGACACAGAGTTATACAGAGATCTACAGAGGTGACACAGAGATCAACAGAGGTGACACAGAGTTATACAGAGATCTATACAGGTGACTAACACGCATATCTGAAATCATATACCGGGGTAACTCAATTGTAATGAATCATCTCATTAGCTGACCTTTGTCAGGACATCATCATTCCTTACCTGAGCTATATATGGGGTGATCTCTCGAAAGCATCTCACAGACAAGGCTTCAAACGCCTATGGAGAGAAATATAATATCAATTTGGGCATAGTGGAAAGGATTCAGCCAATATTCTTACACCCATAGCTTTAGATTTATTCTGTAATTGACCATCAAATCTTTTGTCACACATAAATGTACGCGTAGGAGTGAAAAATGCTGTAGTAATATGTAATATCTAATGCCATTTGGATGACATCCGCACATTACATTGTACACATACATGTACATGTATGTGTACTACTTCCCTGGCAAGCGTTGTTTCTGTCAAGCACCTACTATATGTACATCTACATGTAGATGCATATTTCAACCACGAATAATTTTAAAACCATACATGTACATGTGCATGTATGATGTACATGCATCAAAGAGAATTAATTAGCCTACTTCATTCATTTTCTTTTTTTCCTATTATTATTATTTTACATCTGCATTGGTGGGAGTGTTTGGCATTATGGACATACCAGATAACCTGACCTGGGGTATTGTGGACATACCAGATGACCTGAGATATATACATGTACCCGTATCCTGCCTCCTTTAGTTTCCCTTTAGACAGTAGCATTTTACAAGCACGCAACTCATTGGTCAATTACAGGTATCTAAGCACATGGTAGAAACCTGAACAAGCAATTCTACATGTAGGTGCCACAAGCACTTAGAACCCCTTCTTAAGGTACTTAGAATCCCTTCTTAAGGTACTTAGAACCCCTTCTTAAGGTACTTAGAACCCCTTCTTAAGGTACTAAGAACCCCTTCTTAAGGTACTTAGAATCCCTTCTTAAGGTACTTAGAACCCCTTCTTAAGGTACTTAGAACCCCTTCTTAAGGTACTTAGAACCCCTTCTTAAGGTACTTAGAATCCCTTCTTAAGGTACTTAGAACCCCTTCTTAAGGTACTTAGAACCCCTTCTTAAGGTACTTAGAACCCCTTCTTAAGGTACTTAGAATCCCTTCTTAATTAAGGTACTTAGAATCCCTTCTTAAGGTACTTAGATTAAGGTACTTAGAATTCTCCCCTAAGAACTGGTACTAATAATTTGCGCAAAAATACATGTACATGTACAAATACATGTATTGACAATATATATGTATATAAAAACTGCAAAATAACTATATGCAACTGCAGCACACAAGCTACGAGGCATTACTTCTTTACGTAAGCCCATTGATATGTTACTGGCACGAGCACTCAACACCACCAATATTTGGGTTTTTTTTTTTTAAATCAGAAACTACATTCAGTTTATGTTCCAGACCAAATCCAACACACCCAAGAATGTATCCATCAGCACAGCACTTTCCCATTGCTCTGAACATGTATATGTACATGTATGAACAGATGCTATGTACAGTGTACAAATAATATATAATTGTCCACACATACCTGTGTTCATTTATTGGTTGCTAGGTTGTAATTTAGCTAAACACTGAAACCACTGGAATCCACGTGATTTATAACCCCTCACGCCCTTAGTAGCACCTCACTACCTCTCGAGACGCTACAGTCTCGGGACGCTACAGCCCAGGGCCCTCACATATTCTATACAACACATATGTAGAACCTGTGCACAGTCCCAGTGTATATATGTACATGCACACCTGTACATGTAGCTCCTTGAGTATAACTCGTATTTTCATTCACCACGACCACTATGCCACATCTACAGTGCCGTCCACCCACAAGTCCACACTCGCGCGCGCTTGACACGCGAGCGACTCGATCGAGCGCAATAATGACTCGCGCGCCTTAACTCAAAGCACAACAGCTGTAACAAAAACATTTACTATTAATAGCTTGAAACTAACGTAATCATCTGTAGCAATGCCGTAAATCGATATTTGAGTGACGCTCGCAACAGCGCTCGTATTGAGGGCTAATTGCACTCGCTAATTGACTCGCGCGCGACACGCATAACACTCGCGTGCGAGTGTGAACTTGTGGGTGGACGGCACTGTAACTGCATACATACAAACTAGGACCCCGTACACATGAACACCACAGCCAGTGTACCTACATGAACACCACGGCCAGTGTACCTACATAAACACCACGGCCAGTGTACCTACATGAACACCACAGCCAGTGTACATACATGAACACCAGAGCCAGTGTACCTACATGAACACCACAGCCAGTGTACCTACATGAACACCACAGCCAGTGTACCTACATGAACACCACAGCCAGTGTACCTACATGAACACCCCAGCCAGTGTACCTACATGAACACCCCAGCCAGTGTACCTACATGAACACCCCAGCCAGTGTACCTACCTGCAGACATGACTCCTTCAGCTCATCATCTCCCTCAGAGTGGACGAAGTGCATGATAAGAGTTATGATCTGCTCCAGGTACGGACCAACCCTCTGACCAGCCTGGCGACTGGGTGCCATAGAGAGAAAGCACCATGACAACATTGTGCTCATGCATCACATATGTCCACTCCACACCAACTTATGGTTAACTGTACACATAAATACATGTACATGTGCACAACCATCTTTCTATATTATCAAGGTGTTGATTGTAAGACGAATACATGGTCACTGAAATATAACGTTTTCAAAAACACCTTAAATCCTCATCATTAAAAACGGTACCAAGTTCATATGTGCCCCCATCTTTAGCTTACTGCCAGTCACATATCTACAAAGCACTGAATATTTCACTAGCTGCACACGCCAATTGCAAAAAATTTGGGTGGCTCCAGGTTTCTATCACAAGCAATGCTTGTTACAGCTGAATAAAAATTCAGTGCTTTGTAGCTGTGTGATTGGCAGACAGACTTCTATAATTGATTCACATGTATTTGAAAAATTAGGTTGGGGACATTTCTTAGTAGACGACATGTCCATACACACCATACACATACCTGTCCATACACATACATGTCCATACACATACATGTCCACACACATACATGTCCATACACATACATGTCCATACACACCATACACATACATGTCCATACACATACATGTCCATACACATACATGTCCATACACATACATGTCCATACACATACATGTCCATACACATACATGTCCACACACATACATGTCCATACACACCATACACATACATGTCCATACACATACATGTCCATACACATGCATGTCCATACACACCATACACATACATGTCCATACACATACATGTCCATACACATACATGTCCACACACATACATGTCCATACACATACATGTCCACACACATACATGTCCATACACACCATACACATACATGTCCATACACATACATGTCCATACACATGCATGTCCATACACACCATACACATACATGTCCATACACATACATGTCCATACACATACATGTCCACACACATACATGTCCATACACATACATGTCCACACACATACATGTCCATACACATACATGTCCATACACATACCTGTCCACACACATACATGTCCATACACATACATGTCCATACACATACACACCACACACATACATGTCCACACACATACACACCACACACATACATGTCCATACACATACACACCACACACATACATGTCCACACACATACACACCACACACATACATGTACATGTCCACACACATACACACCACACACATACATGTCCACACACATACACACCACACACATACATGTCCATACACATACACACCACACACATACATGTCCACACACATACACACCACACACATACATGTCCATACACATACATGTACATGTCCACACACATACACACCACACACATACATGTCCACACGATCCCACAATTATCAGACATGCATCAACACATCACCAAACAACTTGAAGGACCCAGGCCTTACCCAACGGCCCCTATGGTCTGAATGTAAGTGCGGGTATTAGCCATGGATGTGGGTGTGGTCCTCTCTCCATTTAGAGCCCCCAGCAGGTGGTTCATCATGGTGTCAAAGAGGGTCTGTTGGCAGGACACCGAGAGGTAGCCTGTGGGGGAGCCACTTGTGACAGGAAAAGTACATACATGTAGCCATACAAAGAGAAATGTGTGTACACACACAGTTTGAAAGCAGAATCAATTTCTACACAATACACTACTACATAGACATGTCCACATGTAATGCTCCTACATGTGTACACGTGCATGTAAATACAACCGGTATATGTATGTACAAAACGGACACATGTTGGTAGAAATGTCCCTAAGAAAGTCACATGTACATGTAAGTAGGAATTATGAAGCAGCAACAAGTGGTTCTAAAAATATTCTACAGGTAGGACAACTCAGAGAAGTACATTAACGTGTCCTGTAAATTATCTGACACTAGACAATACAATATTGTTTAGAACTTGTCATATTTCACTTAAATAATGCCAACAGGTTGCGGGTTGTTCCGGTTGGCCAAGGTGGATTTATATGCATCCAAAAGCTCCAACATTTGTTAATTTCATTCATAAATTGAAACCACTAAATCAAGATATAATTTCAAGTATTTAATAAATGTAGGGTGGGTAGGTTACTTCTCACAGTTTTTGACCATTTAGGAGTTGTTCAAAATTGAAATCTTGATTTTAATTTATACTTTTTGCAATGCGCTTTATTTAGTAGAGGTTTTGAGATTTTAATCAATATTTCATAGAATAACAATATTAATTTTAGTTCACCAGCATAGATACATGTAGGTACCTTTACACGCACATGCTCTAGATACATGTAGGTACCTTTACATGCACATGCTCTAGATACATGTAGGTACCTTTACATGCACATGCTCTAGATACATGCAGGTACCTTTACATGCACATGCTCTAGATACATGCAGGTACCTTTACATGCACATGCTCTAGATACATGTACATGCAGGTACCTTTACATGCACATGCTCTAGATACATGTAGGTACCTTTACATGCACATGCTCTAGATACATGTAGGTACCTTTACATGCACATGCTCTAGATACATGCAGGTACCTTTACATGCACATGCTCTAGATACATGTAGGTACCTTTACATGCACATGCTCTAGATACATGTAGGTACCTTTACTTGCACATGCTCTAGCTGTACATATGATCAACTCACACAGAGCAAAGTAGGCCCTCTTCCTGACTGAGAGCGGCTTGGGATCGCTAAGGAGGGGCAGCAGAGAGCCAAGCAGTGCTTCATGGAATGAGGCCAGTGAAGCTAAAAATAGCAAGGCAATAAATGTGCAGCCAACACTTGGAGCAGGTGTAGTACTGCCCACGCCCCCCCACCCCACCAGAAAAATAAATAAATAAAGTGTATCTCTGTAACCATTAACGCTTCCATGTGTCCGTTTCAACATTTCAGGAAAGAAATGGTACTACAACATGATTTTGAAGAACGGCACACAGCAGTACTCTTGATCACAAAGACACACAAGTTTGTACAAACACGAGGCATTTATTCTGGTGAGGGCGGTATTATGGTACATGTATACAAACATGCATTCACTTCTACATACACATGACCACATCCACAGACGCATTCAGGCAAGAACTATCAACCACAAACCATTTACCAACCTCCACTCTCAATCAATTTAAATATTTGATACTCAAAAGAGTGAAACAATGTATCACTCACGGCTGTTTACCAATAGGCATTATGCTGGGTTTACAATGTGACGCTCGCTGAATGTTGCGTCAGCGCCAGCATCAGCGTCGCTGAAATGTCATACTGTAAACAATTATTATACCCCCTTTTGTAAACTATTCCCTTATAAATAGTTTAGGCAGTTTATAAGTGCATTTCCTAATGCCATTACTTGCCTTTTTGGTGTAAATTTACCAAATAAAGTATTATTATTATTATTATTATTATTATTATTATTATACACCCCAGCTGATGTGACGTGACGTGATGCTGGAATAGACTTGAGTTCTATTCCAGCGTCGGCGTCACGAATTACAGACGTTGACGCAACACTCAGCAAGGGTCACATTGTAAACCCAGCTTTAGGTCAATTACGGTATGTGTACGATATCTAATAATGACACTCACAGCTCGCTACACTACCAGACTAGCTGCAGTCCTCATGGGAGGCAGCAATGATGTGGAAGTAGACCATTTTTAATCTCCTTGCATTTTTCATCATGCACATCCTATAAATTACTAATCGATAATATGATGGGAGGCTTTGCACTCCCATTTTTGAGGGCTTGATATCAGCCAGCCCCAATATCGCACCGTGTTAGTACACTTGTGTGGTATTTGCCATTAGAATAATGTACAGATACATGTAAGCTGATCGAGTATCCTTTTATATGGACAAATACACCTACATGCCCACAATTATGCACACTGCCCACACATGGACACGCCCATATATCCCACACCCATATCATGTACGTAGGAGGGCTCACTCACTTCCACATCTCTGGATTAGGTCTCCCAAAATGTCCAATGTCTCCAGAAGAACGTACTGATTTAGATCCTAGGAGGAGACAAACCCATGGCCACACCATACAGTCCAGCAAGACACACAATGCTGGGTACAAGTGATGCTAGCACGTGTGTACCAAAGGGACCACTCACCGGCTTTGAGATGGCATCAACAAGCCTCTGAGTGATGTTTCGACATGCACTGTTGGAAGCATTTGGAGTGGTACGGGGAAGTTCTAGTATCACAGTCTTCAATCCTGTGGTCACCAAAACGAGCACACAATTTAATATGCTGCAATATATGTGCACGCATACGTGCACGTACATGTACATATGTCCTACACATACAACTCTGTGCATGCATACGTGCACGTATGCGTACATACATCCTACACATACATCCCTGTGCATGCATATGTGTACATGTAAACCAACGTTCCTGTGCATGTACATATAAAACCACCCAATGTCACCCACATACATGCATACAGGTGTGCACACCCATGTATGCATGTATGTGGGTGTTGTACGGTGTTGCACCTAAGCTGAAGAGTGTACCCCTTGTGTAAACAGCATGAACATAATACACACACACTGCACATGTTGCGCACCAATACAGCATACATGTATGCATGTACACATGTATACAGTGCATGATTAGAGGCTTCAAACAAATTTTCAGAGCACACACATACCAACTTGTACCCTTTCTCCCTCCTCCTCCCCTCTCCAAACATACCCACACTGGAGATGTCCCTCAAGCTCTCAGAGTCTGAGAACATGTTGTTGCAGAGTGTGTTGATGATGACCTCAATCTGCCCATCTTTAACCTTCTTCACCAGAGGTCCCAGGCTGTTAAGAGAACACACAACCTGACTGCATGTCAATGTACACACAACAGATAGGAACCAATGCAAAGTACATGTAATATATGTACATGCACCATATACGTACATACGTACATGCAACATATACGTACAGCATGTAACATATACGTACATGTACAATATAAATGTTCCCTCTTTCAATTTACAAATACATGTACATAGTACAATACCATCCAGGCCTGCTCAAAACAGCTTCAGAAAAAGAAAAAAAAAAGTATTCGGCTTCACTGAAAACTGCAGACTGCATCATACACAGGTTAGCCACCACTCTACATGCATTGTGTACAATAAGGCTAGGGATACTGCAAAACTTCACATACTTTTTAAGTGCAACAATAAAGTATTTAATTTTCACAGATCCAGTGTTATGTAGGAAAAAATCCATAACCATCCTTGGAACAAAAAAACAAGTTCCCACTGAGTGTTAGTGTTATACGAAATTTGAAGGCAATGGTGATGCAGAAACAAGGATTCAATTGTAAATCAGTTTTCCAAATGGGATCTGGGTGTTATAATTTCAGCCCTTAAGTCAAACTGATTTGTCCGAATTTTGGCAAACCCCTGCGGCACCTCGTAAATCAGGGCCGATCTCTCCAACCACTTTGACGTACATGTAAGAGACCAAACCTGCCACACATATACATGCAGGTACCACAAAAGAAGTACCTGAACAAAACAAATCTGAACCCATAGCTACATGTAGATATGCTCCTTATTCGAACCCTTAGCTACATATGCTCCTTACTTGAACCCTTAGCTAGGTATGCTCCTTATTTGAACCCTTAGCTATGTATGCTCCTTACGTGAACAGCCCATGACTACAATGCAATATGGATCACATGACAGTAATGGCAGCCATACCACTTAACGGCCAGGTTCTGCACCTCCCCGTTCTTGTCCTCCACCAGCCTCAGCACGCTGCACACCACCTTACGCTCACTGTCATCGTCCAGCTTGATGGAGTCCTTCTGCAGCTCTGCCATGAGGTCGTTGGTGGCCATGAACCTGAAGTCCTTGTCCACTGAACTCATCTACGTACAGCCAGATGGACCAATCACATTTAACACAATGGATGCATAAACAGAACCTGTACATACACATATCATGCAATCACAAATAATACACGTACACGTATGTTAGTGTACTAAAAAGTTTAAATCGCAAGTATCACATGTCATTTCTGGCTGATGTGACTTGCAGTGTACTCTTGAGCATGACAAGTCAGTACACAGGTTAGGACTAGCAGACATGACTTCTGGCAGCTCAGCTACTTGTGCCTCCTTATGCAGTGGGGGGGGGGGAGGGGGATACTTAAGCTTACAGCACAGGCAACGTAGTGCTGATGTGTGCACTAACTGAAGAAACTGGTTGTGTACACTAGGTGACATGCAGCAGTTTTGAGGCCGTATGTGACCCCCACAGAGAGACTATTTTCACTGCCGTGGATATTCTCTGTTTGGTACCACGTTCTGCTCGCGTATGTGACCATGCCAGGACCAGCTGAGCACTACATGTGACCATGCCAGGACCAGCTGAGCACTACATGTGACCATGCCAGGACCAGCTGAGCACTACATGTGACCATGCCAGGACCAGCTGAGCACTACATGTGACCATGCCAGGACCAGCTGAGCACTACATGTGACCATGCCAGGATCAGCTGAGCACTACATGTGACCATGCCAGGACCAGCTGAGCACTACATGTGACCATGCCAGGACCAGCTGAGCACTACATGTGACCATGCCAGGACCAGCTGAGCACTACATGTGACCATGCCAGGACCAGCTATGCACTACAAAACAACATGGTCTTTCTGGAATTGGATTGCATAGCCTGGCTAGGTACACAGACCTGTTCAGTGTGGTAGGCTGTGCATAAAGCTTGCCAGCCCTTACCTGGACCACACGCACACTGGCTGCGTACAGCTTGCATACCTGGACCACGCCCTTGCAATCATTATCTGGCTTGCATAACTGGACCACACCCTCCTTCCAAAAAAAAACTGTTTGTGGGAAGGCCCTTCCAAGAAAGGTGCAAACCAGGTGCGCATTAACACCAACGCATATTGCAGAGGTTGGACTCTCTAATAAGCAGGGCTACATGATGTAAGTTGTTTCCACAAGGGTACAAAATATGTATGGGAGCTACATATACAAATCAACATGGATACACGCGATCACACATACAGTGTACGCAAGCACGCACGCACACGCACGCACACACGAAAGCACACACACACACACACACACACACACACACACACACACACACACACACACACATACACACACACACGCACAACTCGGCAGGCTGTACCTTGTCCAGGAGCGTCGATATGTGATACGGTGATGTCATTTTATAACCGAGCTCTGTTTCAATAAGCAAGCAAAACAAAAAGAGATGGCTTGAGAATCTCACGTGCAACTCACAGTAATACACACTTTGTACTTTTTTTTCTTCTCAAAGCAACGCACACCACACACGGATCACGCGTAATGTCATGTGACTAAAGAAAGCACTCGGGGGAATTTTTTAAATTTAACATTTATAAGTTATATCGTCTATCTGATGATCTGATGCTAAATATGATTTAACAGCACTTACACGCATGCAAGCTTGCCCAGCAAAGGGTGAAACAGATAACGACAATGGACGATTGTAAAAAGGCGTGCGAACTGACCCCGGAGGAGTATGATCAAGTGTGTACCCTGGCCAACAGCGACAATGTGCCGCCTTTAGCGTCATACATACAGAGCATTTTGGATGCCAGAAAGTGCTTAGTGGGACCGAAGACCTTCTGCCCTGCACCCAGACTCCAGAAGTGCGCGCCTTTTGTCTTGGCAGCGCAGCAGGGTAACCTGAACGTTGTCAAGTACTTCTTGGAAATAGCGGGTAAAGTTTTTGACATCAACCATTCAGCCACGATAATCTCCGTTACGACGAAGAAGAAGGTTCACTGCTCGACAGCTCTGTGGGCCGCCAGCACTGGGGGTCACCTGGACGTGGTAAAGGTGCTTGTGGAGAACGGGGCCTCGGTGAACCAGCCCACGCTAACCCAATCAACGCCTCTGCGCGGGGCGTCCTTTCATGGACACATGGAGGTGATGGACTATCTCTTGGCAAGCGGCGCCGATATCAACATGCCAAACTGCATTGGGCAGAGTCCTCTTTGTATCGCAGCCATGAGGGGCAAGCTTCCAGCTGTCAAGTACCTCATTGAAAAAGGAGCTGACCTGAAACAGACCACTATCAACGGCTACACAGTGATGCATCTCTCAGCAGCAAAAGGGCGGTTAGATGTAGTGAACTACCTTCTTTCCATTGGTCATTCTCCGGTGTTTTCAGAAGCAAAGTCCCACTTGGAAGGGTACATCCCCTGCCCCCTGTTCCTCGCTGCATCCACCGGGCAGAAGAAGGTAGTTCAGGAGCTGACAGCACTCCAGGGGTGCCCTGTATCGTGCACCTCCGATGCCTACCTTCTCTTGGGGTCTACACGGTGTGAGATCAGCTCTCGGGGCCTCACCATGAGCTCCAGAGACCTGTGGGAGAAGGCTCTCGTTCTCAGGGAGCAACACAACCTTGCCCCCCACTTCGGCCCCCCCATCGAAAACTATGGCTTCCGGCTTGAGATCAAGAACCTCAATGACCTCCTGGTGAAGGCCAGTGACCCCAACTTTGCCCGCTACGAGGCTTACTACCAGTCCCTCATCATCAGGGAGCGCTGCATGGGGTTCGGTGACCAGGGCCTCATCTACTTCCTTATCCGGAGGGGCATCGCCTTCTGCAACCACAACTACTACAAGGAGGCGGAGCAGATGTGGTTCCGCGCCATGGAGATGGAGATCAAGGTGTGCGAGGTGGAGATCAAGCATGCCCGCTATGGGCACTCTGAGGGACTGCAGAGGGATCTGGAGAAGGACCTGGCCCAGTATGCATGCGGCATATGGAACATGGTCCACGATGGGTACTGCCCCGACTTTGGCAGGTACATACGCTTTGGATTCAACGAGCTGGAGGTGCTGGACCACCTCAAGCAGAGCCCCGAAGACGGGCTGTTTGTGGAGACGCAGATGATACTGGAGGTGCTGCTCTACATATTTGCTTCGTGGCTGTACTACGACACAAAGGTGTCAGGGGAGGTAAGGCAGGAGGGAACCCTGTGTAGTGCAGCCTGTGACGCGTGCGGGAGGGAGTTTGTGAAGCGGTTCTTGTTCTCGGTGGAAGGGATGACCCTTCTCCACCTGGCGCTCACCAACTTCACCGTGGTCGAGGAGGAAGAGAAGATCTACGACAAGTTTGCTTCCCTCAAGCTGCTCATCGAGGCCCTACTTCAGTGGGGGGCTGATGAGGTCATCAATCTGCCAAATTCAACTGGACATAGGCCACTCCATGTTGCTGTCAGCCTGGCCAACTCGTTCCCGGAAGGGGACATACAGGAACTAGTGTCCCCTCTAATTGCTGGGGGGGCCCACATTGACGCTGTCAGCTCTATGGGGCAGTCAGCATTATACATCTGTGCGAGCGATTTGGCCAAGACTGTGCTGCAGTCGGCTGGCCCGTCCCCTTTGATATGCCACTGTGCCAATAGGATTGTCAGCGAGAAGCTCCCATATACATCCATCGGACTCCCACATCACATTGTAGAGCTCATCAAACTTCATGACTGGAGATATGCGATGCCACCACTAGCACTAACTTGACATGCCTCTCTCTCTCTCTCCCTCTCTCTCTCATATCTCTCTCTCTCTCTCTCTCTCTTTCTCCCTCTCTCTCTCTCTCTCTCTCTCTCTCTCTCTCGCTCTCTCTCTCTCTCTCTCTCTCTCTCTCTCTCTCTCTCTCCTCTTTCTCACTCTCTCTCCTATGCCTCACTGTGCATGTATCTTACCTTCATTGGTTTGTTTGTGCCTTTTCTTTTTGTCCATGGGTACATAATGGACTCGTGCACTTGTGGTTTTGGTAGCTGGGCATGCATCACAGAGCACAACTATGCTCTAAAATTGAATTTGTGCACAAGCAGTTCCAAAGAATGTTGTTACATCAAATATCCTTACAAATGCATAAGCCAATGGTCCAATGTCATCAGTCCTTTCTCTTGGTCTTCTTTTGCTGCGATCTCTTGTTGGACTGTTCCTTAGACTTTCCCGGCTTGGTGGCCTCTTGCTTTGCCCTGCGGTACAGCTCGTACCCACCCAAACCTAGGAGCATCATCACACCACACACTGTATAGAAGCCACTCCCCTGGGGCAGGCTCACAATGGGCTTCTTTGTCAGGTCCAATAGCTCCACAGAAAATAGAAGTACTGCATTACCTGCATGCAGGGGAGGGAGGGTGTGTTTATCATAACTTTGTGCTGTAGACCTGTCATACATGTACATGTACACAGGATAAGGTGTTAGGTGGACGATATTTCACAGCTGGGGAGGTAATGACTATTAGAGATAGCTTGGTTGAGACCTATACATACACAAGAGCCCTTCCGCTAAACTAAATTTCAAAAATATTGAGTCCTACCTGGAATAACACCTTCAACACCAGATTGTCCATATGCCAGCTCTGGCTGAATGATTAATTTTCGCATTTCCCTACAAGAAAGGCAGCAGAGCAATCAATCACACAGCTTTGGTCATCCAATATTATGCGCAACAGCACCAACACACAAATATGTAAACACACCACAAATACAAACAACACCCACACACATACATGTACACATATACACACCTACACACACATAAATGTACACGGTCAACTATGGCATAACAAGTGTTTGTACAATTGTAACTTGGTTTATGTACACACTGCCCATAGATTCCTGATCAGCATGTATTGGCAACCATTCCCATCGATAATAATAAAAATAATCAATGCACATCACAAATATGCACACAGACCCCAATATTTACAAATAGACAAGTTATCAGCAAAACATGCATAGTACCAAGTAAGCAAAAATATGGTTTTTTTTCTCTTAATGCTATATATAAGACTCACCCAACACACATGCCAAGTAGTCCTTCCTCCCATCCTAATAAATAGAACAATGCAGATACTAAAATCAAATGATATTAACGCATTTCCAATGCATAAAATTTGGTCTTGGGGATTTGTTCCAGAATCCCATTCTTGCATGATGATACATGATAGATAATTAATGAAGATTGGATTAAAACATCATTACAAGAAACCCTCCTGCACCATTGATGTGCCACATATCACAATAGCCATAAAATGTAGAGCAAAGTTGTCAAAGCCAGATCTCTGGCAGGTCAGAACATGCCTTCACACTTGTACTCTGCAAGTGAGATACTTAACCATACATAAGGTTATATATAGTATGTGTATTCTTGTTGCATAATTAAATAAGTGACCTTTGCCCATGCCACTCATCTTGACAGAGCATGCACGCAAGATCATACTGTCAGCACAATGGGAAGCAGGTTTGGACCTATTTGTAACGGAAGCGATTTACACCTAAGGGACCTCACAAGCTGTACTTTCATAGAGCTAGAACTAGAGCTCTTTCTTGTATGGATGCAGAGGCCGGCAGGGGTCTACGGCAAAAGATATATGCCTCTTCCCACAATGTATGACCCTAACGCTCAGACAGCAGAGATGTTCGACATGCTACTGTGCATGCTCTTTCAAAAGGTGTGGTGTGAATCTAGCAAGCTACTGCATGCAGGGATTGTTCCCACAAATCCAGAGCCCTGGGACTGCTCGCCACAAAACATGGGACCAAGATGGGGCCGCACATGCATACCATCAGTAAGTACACAGGGCCATCCCCAGGCATGGGCTTTGCCAGCCCTTGATGTGCACATATTTAACATGCAAGCGCAAATTACTGTACACATTCCTAAATAAATCTACATTTTTTTTTTTGCATGATCCAAACAATTTTCCTTGAAGATTGTGTCCATCAATTTACAGCATGCGTGGAACCAATCACTTCCCTAGATCTATACAAAAATGATTCTATGTATAATACCACCTCAAGGGACCTACTTGAAGGTTACGTCAGTTGGGTGTATGTATGTATTATTAAATGCGTCCCTAGTGCCAAACTTTGAGGTTCTCATAGCTCCAATTAGTGATCCCATCGTTTGTGCAAAGTTTTTAGCACAAAGTCATGCTAAGGCTGCCAAGTTGCTATCCTAGTTCATTACTGTGGGCTCGTTGGACCCCCAAGATGCTCCCCTCCTCCTGTGTCAGTGTGCAAGGTACAGTAAATTAGTTCATCTTGCCTGTTTAACTCCGCCTCCCCTTATCTCTGATGGGTTGGCATTGTTTGTTGCTGATGTTGATAAAGTTGACACTACTGGTTGCAAGTTCAACTGAGCCTTGGTAGGGGAGGTCTTGGCCTTCACAGGGAAGGTCTTGGCCTCCACAGCCTTGGTAGGGGAGGTCTTGGCCTCCACAGCCTTGGTAGGGGAGGTCTTGGCCTTCGCAGCCTTGGTAGGGGAGGTCTTGGCCTTCACAGCCTTGGTAGGGGAGGTCTTGGCCTTCGCAGCCTTGGTAGGGGAGGTCTTGGCCTTCGCAGCCTTGGTAGGGGAGGTCTTGGCCTTCGCAGCCTTGGTAGGGGAGGTCTTGGCCTTCACAGCCTTGGTAGGGGAGGTCTTGGCCTTCGCAGCCTTGGTAGGGGAGGTCTTGGCCTTCACAGCCTTGGTAGGGGAGGTCTTGGCCTCCACAGCCTTGGTAGGGTAGGTCTTGGCCTTCACAGCCTTGGTAGGGGAGGTCTTGGCCATCACAGCCTTGGTAGGGGAGGTCTTGGCCTTCACAGCCTTGGTAGGGGAGGTCTTGGCCTTCACAGCCTTGGTAGGGGAGGTCTTGGCCTCCACAGCCTTGGTAGGGGAGGTCTTAGCCTTCACAGCCTTGGTAGGGTAGGTCTTGGCCTCCACAGCCTTGGTAGGGGAGGTCTTGGCCTTCACAGCCTTGGTAGGGGAGGTCTTGGCATTCACAGCCTTGGTGGGGGAGGTCTTAGCCTTCACAGCCTTGGTAGGGGAGGTCTTGGCCTTCGCAGCCTGATGAGTTCCAGATTGCTTTGAAGTCATGGCTTGGAATTGACACATCTTTGGGTTCTTGCTGTACACAAAGTCCTGATCACCAGCTAGACCCCCTAGGACACCATGCAGTGACGTGTAAAAGTGGAGATGTCAATCTGTGCCTCAACAGCAATGTCTTTTCGTAGTTCTACCATCTAATGTGTCTAGGGGGACAGCTTGAAGTAGGCTGTGGTTTAGGGGCAGACAAAAGACATAGCTGTCCAGCTGATATTCTTGTACAGAACGGGATAATTGGCAAACCAGCAGCTTTTGACTTAACTGTAACCTCTCCACTTAATCTCACTACCGTTAATGACCATAAGTGTTCTTGGATGGGTTTCTATACCCTTAGCAGTTGGGACTTATGGTTGCTAGGGTGCAGAAGCCCAGCCCACCATTTCCCATCTAGTATCCCATTTGGCCATCCAGTTGCAATGTAGCAAATCCAAGGCCATCACTACCATCTACCAATGTCTTAATATAACACTAATCAGAGCAAATGCCAGAGCTTTGCTTTCACATTCAAGCCTTTGATGGTCTGAGGGGTGGAGTCTAACTTTGGTTACTGCATGTTTTTCAAGTGGTGTACAAGTATGTGTGTGCTTGTATTGCTGTATGTGTATCTTACAATAAAATATCTATAGAAGTTCTAAATAATGCACCTTAAGCACATCCATTCCCAGACACAATTGAAATGTACACAAGAAGCTGCAGATGCTACAGGCATTTCAAGACCCACACCATTGCCCCCTGATAGTTCTCCAGGTCTAGTTGCGATAGAAATAAATGTTTCTTACAGGAGTGGATATGGGGGCAACTGGATTTTGCCTCCCCCCCCCCCCAATCCAAAATTGAAGGGGCGGTGGCTTAAATGATTAGATGTATGTGCAAAGGCACAGGTTAGAATGCCAGCTTGAGGAAACAAGTAATTCTTGTCATCTGTTACTACGCTATTATGCTATGTTTTGTAACTTAAAAAGTTTGAAAGTTGTACAGTGGCTAGGGCAGGAGGCTTTCAGTGCTCCCTATACCCCCTTGCTGGGGGGGAGGCATATCCCTTCCCGCCCTTGCCACGAAATCCTGGATCCACCCCTGTCCTATGTGTGTTGTGTGTGTGTGTGTGTGTGTGTGTGTGTGTGTGTGTGTGTGTGTGTGTGTGTGTGTGTGTGTGTGTGTGTGTGTGTGTGTGTGTGTGTGTGTGTGTATGTGTGTGTGTGTGTGTGTGTGTGTGTGCTGCAATTAAAACATAATATGTTTGGGGAACAGCAGTAGGTCATGCAGAGGGTTACTTTAGGGTCATGCCTACTGAACTTGTGCGCTATGATGCTATGACACACATTCACCTTTGATGACCTGTCCTGAGCCAAGAACAAGCGAAAAGGGCTCTCTGCCCTTTGCCCGAGATGAGTCAAACACCTGCCCAGACTCGAGAGCGCCCTGAAATGGAAATATTCATAGAGCCCGGTCATCGACCGCCCTTAATATCATTTAACCCTTAATAAGCGACAAGCAACCCCTATACAATCTTGGCGCCTCCAGGCACGCTTTAATATAGCATCATAAGAACGCGAGTGCTCTAAATTTGGCTCGCTAACGACCGATCGATACTCCCCATAGAAAACTACGGCTGACTACGATATGCTATTAGTACCAGTAATAGCGCTCAGAATACGCACTCAAACAGACCATGCATTCTTCACCCCTTGTGACTCACTGTGTAATGTACTAGAATTGTGTCTCCTTTTTCTGATAGTTCTTTGCAATCATCAGGTTTCGACTGCATAAAAAATAAATAAAAATAAAAATAAAAAAGCAAATACGCCTCTTATATTTTCATAAATAAGCTTTATACTATACAACCTCTGTGATAATCTCGACTCCCTTTGCCTTCTTCTTAGCATTGGACGTGGAGCAAAGTAGGCCAAGTAGCATACACAACAGGAAGCGGTGCATCGTCCAATACAGGGCGCAAAGGTCTATACTATTATAATATATAACAAGCAAGCTTGAGATCTGCGGTTAATAGGTAATGGCGGCATAATTTCAATATGCCGTACAAGTGCTTCAATTTATATTGTTCACGAAAAGTCAGACATGTGCATCAAAGTTCTTCGCCATGTTTTGATTCGTGTTCGTGTTCTTCGCGAGGGGCTTGAACTTCTGGCTCCGTACTGTTCATAGCAACGTGGCTAGGTTTTCTGATATCTATCAATTCCATGGTGAACACGAGAATTGTTTCACCTTCAAGAGACAGGGATACTAGTAAATGCGAATTATGTCACTCATGTACGTACCATTTATAACACCTCGGGCAGTACGTCCGAACCCGTAATCAGGAGGGACGATTAATCTTCGGATTTCCCTGCATAAAGGTTACGTAAAAATTAAGGCAAGGTCAGGCTACTGCGAACCAATTATTACTGATCTGCTGCCATTGAAATAGCTTACCCAATGCACATTTGCAACAAGCCCATGTTCCAGCCTACATAAATATAGAAACAGTATCATTACTGACTTGGCAACAAAAAAATACCTGCAACATGCACTAGCTTTCATCATGCATACCTCGTAAAAATGATTCGCCCAAAATAATTTCTATAGGTGTCCCATTGTTATAAACTCGACTTGACTCCTTCAAGGATCCATTTATGTACATCTGAATACATAGAATACATGTAGGTTAAACTGCACGACAAACTGTGCGGGCTTACATTGTAGTGTATCGCTATGGTATCACCGAGCTCTGTGACTACGCTACACTCATCTGGTTTCACCTGTAGCATAGGATATTACACCGCCTGCATAATAAGCAATAATGACAATTAGCTCTTACTTCGGTGATGATCTGATATTCAACTTCTTGACTGCTGAAAGTGTATACACACACTTTGGCTACCAGCAACACTAAGTAGACACTCCTCATTGTATGGTTTCGCCCCCCCGGCTATAATATATTTGCGCATGCGTCAATACTTTAAAATCAGTAATATTTTCATATGCATTTAGCTACGCTTTTCGGCCCTGATCGATGTTAATTTATTTACTTTTCCTGTGTATGCGGAAAGCTCATACTCTTATCATATCACCATTGTTTCGCCCTTCGAAAAATCGAGCCTGAATATTGGTTTCTAATTGTCTATTTCGATACCTTAATTTAATATATGAACGCTGACTATAGAATAAAGGGAGACAAATGGACAATTAGAGGGAGTCACCAGTTTTATGCCTAAGTCGTACACTACGTGCACCCGAATTCCAATAATGGCAATATTCAGGCTCGATTTTTCGAACAGCGAACATACATGCACAGATAATGTTTTGTAAAAATTAACACCAAGAGTCCTCCAAGCAAAGAGTGGCTAAATGCCTTGCATAAGAATATTATGGCTTTACTAAGAACAGTTTTGTTCAAGTGAATTTATTCTGGGGGCACATCCGGCCGGATGAATAAACAACACACGCATGCGCAATAGCAGCCTCGCCCTGATATTTTTATTAACGACCCCCGTTTTTTTTTTTTCTGGGTGGTGTGTGAAGATGACTAGTCTTAAAGTGGACAACTTGTCTTACAAAATAACATCCGAAGACCTAAAGCCTCTCTTTGAGAAGTACGGAGATGTAGGCGACATCTACATCCCAAGAGATAGGTTTACGAAGAAGTCCAGAGGGTTTTCGTTTGTAAGGTTCTATGATAAGCGAGATGCCGAGGAAGCGATGGATCGGATGAACGGATACATGCTCGACGGTCGTGAGATGAGGGTTCAACTGGCAAAGTACGGCAGACCTTCGGAGCCACGATACAACAAGAGCTACGGCCAGTCACGGAGAAGGTAAGCCGGTATGACCCTCGGGGTTCTAAGAAAGTCATTTTTATGTTTCAGTTACAGAGGAAGGTCGCGCAGTAGGTCGCGCAGCAATTCAAGAAACCGAAGCAAGTCGCCCAGGAGACGGCACTCAAAGTCACGCAGCCGTACCCCACCTCGCAAACCGCGTCGGTACTCCAATTCTCCAGTCCGTGACCGCTCTCGTTCCAAGGAGAGGGACACTCGGAAAGCAAAAAACTCCCCTTCCCGCTCCAGGTCAAGATCGCGCTCGGTTGAAAAGGTTGACACGAGGGCGGACAAAAGTAGCAAAAGCAACTCGCGCTCATCGAAAGAAAAGGCGGGATCGTACGAGGGAAAGAGGCAGCCGCGCACAAAAGAAAAGAGCTACTCTCCAGCTCCCGCGACGAAAGACCGCAGCGTTTCTGCCTCGCCAACCAAGGAAGATGAAGCAGAACCCAAGTCACCTAACTGATTGAGGCATCCCTGTATTGGGCACGCTGTTCATTTGACAGTACGTAAGCATCACAAAACTAGCTGTCCTTCCCTTTTCACTCCCCTAGTTACCTCTCAAATATATAACCTCCTAGTATATGTGGCTTTTTATGTGAAGACGCTGTTGATTGTCTGGTGCTTTTTTTTTTTGTATGCTCATTTTCCTGTTCTGTTACTGTTACTGCTCTTTCTAAGACAATATGCACTGTGTCTTCATGCAGAATTTACTTTTATGCTGTTTGACTGTTCCACAGCTACAGAAAAGTGGGTATGCTCCAGTGGCTCTGTAGTGTTGAGTGATAGTGCGCTGTGTGTGGTGGCTCTATGCCAGCCCATTGCCACGAGGCCCACACAACGGGAGCGATCCAGTTCGGCTGTTTCCGAGCATGATGCAGTGTTGTGGGCGTTTCCTGGTGTGTCTCGGAAGTTGCGTCTCGAGCTCTTTTGTCGCGGGGGCCCAGTGTCAGAGTAGCAGAGTTGATACTGTTTGAGGACTGGTGTGTGACGACGATGCACATAAGGGTTCACGTGAAAAGGAGGAGACAAGAGGTGGTCTGAGGGCTCATGTTGAAAGGAGGAGAAAAGGACCACTTTGGCCCTGGGTTGATGAAAAGCAGGAGAGGGCGAGAGAGTGGCTATGTTCCCGCGTTGTGGAGAACAGTTAATGATGGATGCAGATGAGGTTCAGTTAGTAGTGAGCGTAGCGGCATTCACAAGCCTTGCATTGATATAAATGTGGGGGAGTAGTAAGTGGACCTTTAAAAACTGGTATTTCCCTTTAACCCCTTGTAGGAAAGCGGGTATAGTATAATGGCTACATTTTCGAAGAGGGTGGGGGATGTTATGTACATGTGCTGCTGATCGTTAAGCTTGTTACCATTACGAGTGCATAGCAAGAGGGAAGGGTAAGGGGGGGGGGGGGGGGGGGGGGTAGATGATGACATGTGAATAACCTGTACAGTGCACATGCTTCCTTTTTCATGAGAGAGATTTGGAGCTCGTGTGTTGATGACATATGATAACCTGTACAGTGCACATGCTTCCTTTTTCATGAGAGAGATTTGGAGCGCGTGTGTTCACGGAAAGATGTGGCAGAATTATTGGAGATAACTCAGCACACGCGGACATGTTTGCTGTTTTTAGTCACATTGTGATTTTGTTGTTGTTTTGTTTCTTTATGAAACTGAAATAAATCTTGGCATGTTATAAGTTGCATAACACTTCAAAGCAGAGAAATGTTCTGTGAGCCAGATACATTTACTTCGGTGTTGATATTTATATTAGAGCTGGCTTTAGCCCTTTCTCTTGCGCGTGAGCAGTGTAACGAAATATGCTTAATAACTATTAACATTATGAATGGCACCTTTAGCTTGTATATTATAGCTATGGACGGACGCCTATAGAAAAACCTCTATTGGAGTGCGGCATGGTAGGGACGTAGGGTCTAGTCTGATACGCACGCGTATTGGTTCTCAGCAGGTAGAACAACTTAAACCAGTTTTGAGCTGCTACATCCAAAATTGATATACCGTAAATAAACAAAGTTCGGATAAATACTTTTACCGAACACAAATGCGCATGCGTGATCTGCCATTGCTTGGGTTTTTGTGGGGCGGTTATAGAAGAAATGAGTGATAGAGACAGAGGGCGTCGTTCTCGTAGAAGCAGTTCGAGGGAACCTCCGTCGAATTACTCGACGGAAGGAAGGAGGCCACCAGATGTCGCAGGAATGACTAGTTTGAAAGTGGATAATCTGTCCTATAGAACAACTCCCGAGGACTTGAAGCCATTGTTCGAAAAGTATGGTGAAGTGGGCGACGTCTACATTCCACGCGACAGATTTACGAAGGAATCAAGGGGATTTTCCTTTGTACGATTCCACGACAAGCGAGACGCAGAAGAGGCTATGGATCGACTGGATGGCTATGTGCTTGATGGGCGGGAGATACGCGTACAGCTGGCGAGATATGGTAGACCATCTGAGCCTCCTCACGTCAGATACGGAAAGAACTACATACCGCCTCGTGGAAAGTGAGAATTTATGTTCTGTATGAATTTCCTTCGAAAAATCATTTTAAAAATGTTCTTTCCCATTTAGACACGAGAGGTCCCGTTATTCTCGTAGCAGGTCACGTAGTAATTCGAGGAGTCGGAGCAGATCGCCGAAGCGGAGGTACTCAAAGTCTCGTTCACGTTCTCCTCGTAGGTACAAGCGACAATCAAGGTCCCCATACCGTGGCCGCTCTGGTTCTAGGGAGCGAGTCGATAGAAGGCGGCCTCGCTCTATTTCAAAAGAAAGAAATAATAACGACAGCAAACAGGCCCAGAAAGGAAATTCTCGCTCCAGGTCAAGGTCCAAGTCGGTCGAGAAAGTAGAGGCAAGAGAAGACAACTACGTTAGGAAGTCTACTTCAGTGTCTCCACGAAAGGAAAGGTCTCGCTCACCAAAGTCACACTCACCTCCAGTTGAAGAAGAAGCAAAATCCAATGAAAATGTGGTGATTGATGAGTGCAGCCCTGGAATGACTACGTACTGAAACTATGTGTGACCGAGGGCTCTTCACAAATGCTTATTCATGACAGTACGTAAGCGTTACGACGAAAGATTAACAAACTTCCCCTTGTAAATTGCACTTACATTGCATATCACCAGTTGTGGAGAACAGTTGTGTGTGTGTACAAATAATGGTTCTTTGGTGTCAAGCATGTTTTGTGCATGTTTGAAGTTTTTTTTCTTTTTTTCTTGACGTTCCCTTATTTACCCACATCCCAATATGTACTCACTTCAGTTTACACTTGGTTTGCTGCTGTCCCACAGTTGCAGAGTGGTGGCAGCCTCAAGGGGGCATGCAGCTGCTGTGCTGATAGCGTGTGCAGTTAGACCAGTTAGTGCGCAAAGCGGGTGATCCAGTTCAGCCTGCTTCAAGCATGCAGTTGGTGTGGTGGTGGTGGTGGTGGTGGTGTTGGTGGTTTTAGCAGTGGCATGTGTTCCTCATCTGGCTTATGGTGGCAGTGTGCTCTCCAGTATCGAGATGCTGTCCTTATTGCAGCTGATGGCAGTGGTGCTATTTATTACCACTTTCTTCCCTGTTTTGTTGGACTGAATGTGCACAACTAGTATACTGGTACATGAATGTGCATATGCATGTATATCGAAATAAGGCATTTTGGCAGATGTTTTTTTGTGCATAGTGTTAACCTGTTGTGACCAGTGGACACCCAATGCTGCTTTGAGCTGAAAGGCACAAATGTTGTGTATTACAATTACATGTGTACAGTATTAAAAACGTGAGGTTCTAATTGGAGCTCACTGGCCAATGTGTTGTCTCGAGGTTGCGTATCACAATTGTAATTCTGGGTTATACCGTAAATTTGCTTGTGTATCTTAGAATAAAAACTC
This sequence comes from Spongilla lacustris, assembly GCA_949361645.1. NCBI lineage: Eukaryota > Metazoa > Porifera > Demospongiae > Spongillida > Spongillidae > Spongilla > Spongilla lacustris. The sequence goes on from OX442428.1 coordinate 3,207,030, forward strand.
ATGTGGTTGTTCCGCACCAGATTCCGGTACCTTACAGCACTCCAAATACCCCTAGCTTGGAGGGAAGCCCGACCTCCGTCCCGGCCAGAGGTTACAAGAATATATACTCAAAGTTACAATTACATGTATTTCACTGTACCTATAAATGCACATACACCCGTCATCTTAATATCTATATCGAATACAGCTTGTAAATGCCCCCTGGAAATTTTGTTCCACCCCCCAAGGACATATTTCCTACACCACCAGGACACCATTTAATAAAAATTTTGTCATCTATATGTGGGAATACGAGTGCGTTGTTGTATTGTATTCGTGCAGTTCTATTAAACTGGGTGAATGGTTCAGTGGCAGTACATGTACATGTTTCATTGTAAAGCAACTCATACTATTTAGTAAGTCAACAATAAAGGCCGGTAACACTGGCGACGGAAACGTTAACAGTGGTAGTGTTTTTATCTCTTCCGTAAACTCAAATGAATACGGGGTGTTCCGAACATCACCAGTAAACTAAAGAATTGTTACATTTGAGCAATGGTACAATCAGGTTTTCTAATACACCAAATAATCTAATAGTAGTACTATACTTATTCAGTGAATGATGTAATACATTATACACAAAAAACGCGCGCGAAGTTCAGAACTTATGACGTCATAGAGTTTGTAAAACAGCTGTGTTAGTAAATCAATGAACCGTTCCACAGCATATGGAGACACTGCGACGACCGGTAAGAAATTGTTTCATAGCAATGCAGCAGAATCATCCCTTAATTTTTTTGAGTGGCGTGTGTGCGTGCGTGCATGTCATTGTGTGTACGTGCATGTCATTGTGTGTGCGTGCGTGTGTGTGCGTGTGCTCGCGTAACGATCACATCTTTTCCCCTCCATATTGATGTAGAGTACTAGTGTGGAACAGCTTGCAACGGAAGAGATATGGTTGCAAGAAAATGTGGCTGTGACTCGCGCACGTGTATCACTTCAATGGAGGTTAACGCCCACACTCGCTTGCACACCTACTTTTTAGTTTGTGTATTTTCAAGAGTTTCGCTCACGTATATCAGTTTTGGGGGAAGAAAATCGTATATTAATTGCTTGGTGCACGAATTGGGATGAACGTGTTGGGGATGCACGTACATGTATGACCTAACCATCCCTGGCATCAGCATGTACTTTTGCCTACGTGCGCAATTAAATGTAATCACTGTTTTGTTTGTGTGTATGTATGTGTGTGATTGTGTTTGTGTGTGTGTGTGTGTGTGTGTGTGTGTGTGTGTGTGTGTGTGTGTGTGTGTGTGTGTGTGTGTGTGTGTGTGTGTGTGTGTGTGTGTACATGTGTGTTTATGTGTGTGTTTGTGTTTGTTGTGTGTGCATGCATGTATGTGCATGTTTGGGGTTGTGCATGTGTGCAAGTGTTTGCTGTGTTTGCATGTGTGTGGTTTGTTTGCACCTGTGTGATTGTGCATGTGTGTGTGTGATTGTGCATGTGTGTGAGTGTGTATATGTGATTGTGTGTGTGATTGTGATTGTGTGTGTGATTGTGATTGTGTGTGATTGTGCATGTGTGTGTGATGTGTGTGTATGTGATTGTGTGTGGTTGTGCATGTGTGTGTGTATGTGTGTGTATGTCATTGTATGTGTGATTGTGTGTATGTGATTGTGTGTGTGATTGTGTGTGTGTGTATGTGATTGTATGTGTGATTGTGCATGTGTACTTGTGCACATCAGTTGTGTGTTTAGGGGGCACTTAAAATATTCTTCCTTGTACTTTTAGTGAGCCAACTGAATTGTTTACCGTCCTTCAAACTGAGGCTCAGGACCTATGTCTACCTGCCAGGCTGCACAAAAAGGGGCTTGGAATGCTGAACCCACCTCTTGATGTACCCGTTGGACCTAAAGGGACTACACTAAGAGTGAGTCCCAGTGTGGCAACATCTCATTCAGGGATGTCCCTGGATGTCCAGCTGGACCAATCGTGCGTAGCTACCGAAACTTTGGGTGGACAGACGGAATGGTCGCATGACGTGGAGACTTTTTATCGTTGGAGAGCATGCCTTGATACCCATAGGTGGAAAGAGCTGAACTCAATGTGGATGTCGTTACCTCCAACCGTACCCTATGTGTGGCAGAGTATACAGTCCTGGTCTGTCTCGTTCACCTTGCCCACTGGCCTGATACCACCGTTGTCTGATGGAGCAGTACTGCAGCAGGATGGCTTAGAGCTTGGAGGGTTGTGTCAGGGTGCTCATGAGACAGTGCGACTGACGGAGCCCCTCGGTGAAGCCTTTTGCCATGTGTGCCCTGTCATGTGCAGTCCAAGCTCTCCCTGGGGTGTCTCACCAGGTGTCTCACTGTTCTGCATGGGTGTAAGGGCCAGTTTTTTATATTGCCCTCTTGTCCTTTGTTCAGATGCACCACGAAAGCGCAAGTTACAGGATGGAGATTTGGGCATTCCAGCTCAGAAGAGGCAGAAAATGACAGACAGGAAGAGAATGATGGTATGCTTGGCATACATGCTTATATGTACATGTACACACATGCACAGATAAAACACAGCAGTGGATGGGCATAATTGATGTGTTGGGAAATGTGTGGCCCATCCCACCTGCAGTTAGGGGGAATGTTGTCAGCTTCCTCGTGTGACTTTAGTAATTCTTGAAGTTAGCTTGAAAAACAGAACACTCAAGGAAGGGCCCACACACCTTCCCACATCATGCCTTAAACAAAGCCTCGCCCTAAGCATAGGCCCATGGTGCCTCCACCAGTAGGACTTCTAACATGTACACTGCAGTCTATGCTGTCGTATACATTGTACTGCAGTAGCTACATAGTATATTATTAAGTATTTCCTTTACTGTGGGCCCTGGGTTAAAAGGATCGAAACCAACATGGGGTTGTGCCCTGGGGAGGGGAGTGTTCCAGGGCAATCACAAGTTTATTTGCAATTAGTGTTTAACTCGTTAGCATATGAGCACCTGGTTATGCTGCCAAAATTTAACTGTACTACTGTTCTCTGTGTTGGGGCATTTTGAAGATGCAATTGTGTTTCCACCTCTGCATTAATTAAGTTTAAGTTTTGTTGGTGGCATGGAATGCAATCATGAGTGTTATTAAAAATTAGTGAATATCACTGATATGGAATTAAAACATTACAACTTCGAATTTACCCTAGAAAAACCTGCAAATAGAATAAAAACATTAACTCCAAATCACGTTTCTTTGAGACATTCAGTGCACAGATATTGTATAGAATCCCAAACACAAATGTTATGAGCGGAAGCTGTAGTGGAACTAAGGCAGTACATAAATGGTAAGATTTGTAGCTTTATTATATGTGGTAGAATAGAATAGAGGTGGACACGGGTATAATTTGTGCTTTCAAAGTATAAGTGGCTTGACTGAGATGAGAATCTGATGAGATTATGTAGCTGTTCAGCATTGGAGTAATAATCACGCAGTACATAGAATAACGCAGTCAGCTATTATCCCTAAAAATCTGAAAATAGAATTAAAAAATAGAATAAAAATTTTCTAGGGATAGAGAGCATGCAGGTTTCTGTAGCCATCCAGATAGATAAGGCTGCACTGAAAATTTATGGATAGTGTGAAGACAGTTAATATATATTTTTCTCATTTTGAGGGGTAGAAGTGATTGTTTTAAATTATAGCTTCTTCCCTATGTAATGTACACAAAAGGTCAATACATGTAATATGAATGACCTGCAGCTTGTAAGGTTGTAGTGGATGGGCAGCTGCTCAGGAGATTCATGTGGGGAATTATGGGTTCCTAAATGGGATGTGAACTGCCCACCATGACCATCAGATCAGTTGACTGATGAGCAGATTGTGCTAGGCTTGCTGGTGGGAAGCAGGGCTCATCAAAGTTATGAAGGAACCAAACATACAGGAGGTACATGTATCCACAAAGTGCAGGCCTGGGACCATAAGAGGTGCCCAGGGCCATAAGAGATCTTTTTGTACCCAGGGTCATAAGAGATCTTTTTGTACCCAGGGTCATAAGAGGTCTTAGTGTGCCCAGGGTCATCCTATTGAGCATAAGAGGTCTTATTGTGCCCAGGGCCATAAGTTGTATATGTGCCACTATTAATACACCTACATGTAGTTTGCGAAGAAATTAATGAGATAAAGCACTTCCAATACCTCCATGCAGCAGGTAATTAAAACTGGGGATACAGGAAATAAATGAAATTATAAACCTCCAGTATACACGTACAATTAGCGTATTCATTGTTGTTGTGTGACCATATCTATATCTCCGTTGTGTAGGGAATTGAGCAGTCCCACACTGAATTTGAACACACTCTGTCAAGCCTCTGGATGGCAGCAGAAGAACATGAAGGTCTGCAGGTCATAGAAGATGGGGACTTGCTGACCAATGAAGGTTTGCCTGCATGTCCTTAGCTGTTGCTGCGCATACCCAAAGGGGACATTTGATTGTGACAATAGTTGGTATGGGTATTACATGTAGGTCTTTACTGACACTCATCCTGTTTTGGGTGCAGTAAATTGTTACCTATGTCATAATCTCAACCTTGTATGCACTTGTGGCTACTCCTGGGCATTGTTTTGGTGCAAAGCCTTTTGTAGTGCATACACAAGCCTATTGGTCTGCCCGTGTCTGGAAGGCTTGCTCAACTAGGGCAAACAATATATTAAATTTGTGTATGGAAGAACTTTGCATAGAGACATCCCATGAATGAACTAATTTATAAAAGTTAGGACAGGCTTGGTGTTTTAACTTGCACATTTAAATGGAGGCAAAACAAGTACCCTTAATAAGGTGATAGACTACATGAGATATCCAACTTTGGAATACGAAATTAGTCATGTGACAGCATCACTAGGATCCAATTATTCCTAATGGGCTTATGTTATCAAACTATTTTTTGTCACTAATGGACATAGTTAGTGGATGGGTGAAGCATGGTAAGTGAATTTGGTTCCACCGTTTTACTTTCAGCACTGTTGTTCTACTGAATCAATGTACACTTGTCATTTCATAGTGTAGTCTTAGCTGTCTTCATAGTGTAGTCTTAGCTGTCTTCATAGTGTAGTCTTAGCTGTCTTCATAGTGTAGTCTTAGCTGTCTTCATAGTGTAGTCTTAGCTGTCTTCATAGTGTAGTCTTAGCTGTCTTCATAGTGTAGTCTTAGCTGTCTTCATAGTGTAGTCTTAGCTGTCTTCATAGTGTAGTCTTAGCTGTCTTCATAGTGTAGTCTTAGCTGTCTTCATAGTGTAGTCTTAGCTGTCTTCATAGTGTAGTCTTAGCTGTCTTCATAGCGTAGTCTTAGCTGTCTTCATAGTGTAGTCTTAGCTGTCTTCATAGTGTAGTCTTAGCTGTCTTCATAGTGTAGTCTTAGCTGTCTTCATAGTGTAGTCTTAGCTGTCTTCATAGTGTAGTCTTAGCTGTCTTCATAGTGTAGTCTTAGCTGTCTTCATAGTGTAGTCTTAGCTGTCTTCATAGTGGCTCAATGCGCTGAGCCTCTCATTACCTATTAAGGGAAATGTGCAAATTTGCAGCATTGATTTCATCAAGAAAGAGTTCTTTGGTATGGAGGATTATGCTGATTTCAAAGCGAAAGCTGAAGTATCATTGCCATGGTCCCAGCTAAAGTACCGTGGCTCGTTGAAGCACTAGCAGATACCAGTGACCTCTGTCCTGGTCTCGTGGTTACGTATCACATCCTCCAACTCCTGGCTGCACATGTGCAGGCATTCATGATGGGATACACCCATAGTTGCCAACTTTTTGACAAATAATTCCAGTACCGGAAGCCATGCTCCATACCCCACCCACTGTTTTCAAATCATTTCGCCCGTGGTGATATTTATAATAACAAATGTGTCAGTGTGGCACTTTATTGCATTATAATTTTGAGCAACTATGTTGATTAATCTTGCAGAGCCCCACTCTCGCTCCAGATGCGAGGGTGGGGCTCCACGATAAAACATGTACCTGAGCTAGGGAACCACTAGTCTTGTACCCAGACCCAAACGTATGTAAGCATTATCGCTAATAGTACGCATACGTTTGGGTCTGAGTACGAGACTAGGGAGCCACCGCATCGCAAGCTCTAATGGGGATTTCATCGCATGGAAGTTGCCTAACGAATTGGGGGTGTGACTGAAAGGATCTAGTTGGCGTGTCCTGACCTTAGCATGGCATACGCTACGCTAAGGTCAGGACACGCCAACTAGAATGGATCTGCGTTCAGAATTCCGGGACCAATGGGCCATCCAGGACAATGGTACAAAATCCGGGACTGTCTCGGACGTTCCGGGATGGTTGGCAACTATTTACACTAAGACGGGTCATGGTTGCAGGAATCTCGTGTGCTTTGATATTGCTACCATTACTATTATTCAAATGAGTACAGTTGTACCATGATGCATGTAACTTTGCAGTATAGGTTTACCACACAGTATATCTAATCTTGTACCCAAACCCACCATTACATCTCCACTACTGTTTTAGCACCAAAATCTGTTCTACATGTACATGTAAATGTACATGTACGTATGCATGATTTTAGGCATACAATCAGAATGCAGTGCTCTGTGATGACATGATAATTGCGTTCCAATATGCACGTATTTGTATTTCGTCAGGCACTTTACTGTATTCTGGTCTCAAACTATATTTGTATGATTCGTCCTTAACAGCACAAAGCTGATATTAGCTTGCTAATGGGCAGTGGAAAGTTGCCGTGCTCCTCTGTTATCCTATACACTCTTATCAAGGCATTGGTGCAGCATGATAGGACGCCTGTTTATAAGGGTAGCCTGGCAGCCTTTATAGTAGATGAGGTGCACTGTGTCACATTTTTTATTGTCATGCTGAACTTTGTTAGGGAAGACTATTTCAGAAGGGAGTTTAGTAGTCTTAATTCTCCCCTGTCCTCATCGTGGGAGAACCCTGTTGCTGTCTTTGCATCACCAACATTTAATTTAATCTGATTTTCTGCAAGAAAGTGACCATTGAATAAATCTTCAGTATATTAGCTATGAAACAAATTTTTTTGGTCTTTCAAGAAATGTATGAGGAAATCTGGCTTTTAAATTCACCAAAAAATAAATACCCACAAGATTCATGTGGTGTTAATTGCAGCCAAAAGGGCATGGGGTGGTAACAGTTACAGTGCTTGTCATAAAGAGAGTAGAAAACCAAAAAAAAAATCTGGAATAGAACATGCTATAAGGATGCAAATCATATTTTTAGAACCAGCATGTATTTCTTCATCACATCATATGAAAATGTATCTCATGACTTGTTTGTGTTTTTATACAACTATAAACAAGCTAAACTACTCATAAGTGTCTGTTTATGTGTCTGGAGACCTAACCAATTACAGTTAACCTTAATTCCCCAGGTCCAAGTCCTACACGTAGGACCAATATTTGAAAATTCATTATAAATAGAAATGCAGGTTTTTGGCATCCATTTCTCTACTGTTGTTTGATGTGTCTATCATGCTAAATTTACCAATTGTCAGTCTATTTTTTTAAATCACAACCTTGGTTACATGATGCAAAAAAAAAATGGATGTGGTTCTTAAAAATGCCATATGTGTTTAATTGTCACAGAAAAAAAAAAATGACAAGTATATAACTTTTTTGTATGTTTTTTGAAGCATTATGTGTGTGCTACTTTATACATGTACATTCTATGGCAGTGTTCTAACTCTAATCGGTTTTGCCATTTTGTACCAAAATCACACAGTATGTTTTCTAGATTTTGTCTATTCGCTTTGCTATTCCAGCAACATGCGACGGACAAATACCTATCATTCATACGCTTGTGGAGCTAAAAAAAATCCAGATCTACATGTACAATGTACTTTTTTATTTGCTTAGTGCAAATGACCTGTCTTACTACCCCCTTCTTTTAACATGTTGCTCTGATCTTTCCAACATTACTTGTTGGTACTTGAAGTTGCTTTGCGATTTACCAAAATTACATCTTTGTATTGTCTGTATTTGACAATCTTTAAATATGGCATAATAATGTATGAGTACTATTCATGTGTTTTTATTTGAATAAAACTAATTAGCCTTAAAAAAGTTTTTTAAAAATTGCAAGGAAGTACCAGTATTTTCTGAATTGATAACCATTTCTACAGTACAATGAGATTATGGTTTGTTCTCTGTTCATATGAGTTTGCTACAGATTAATTTTAACTTGCGTCCTACGCGTAGGACGATAATCCTACACGTAGGACGACGGAGGATTAAAGGTTAAGGCCTCAAATTTTTTTTGCAAGTACATCGCGTAGGTGCCCATCTCTGGTAGCAATTTGAGCTACACGCCCCCAGCGGTTATGGAGATCGGTTACTGATCATCGTATTTCAGAGGTCTGCTGGGACTACATGTAAGGGCTATATGGCTGCAAAAAATCGAGTTAAGCTCCACTTTTTAGGAATCATGTTGCAAAATGCCTACAGTTTTTATGTGCCAAATTTTAATGCTCTATTTGTATGCTGTCGGTATAAAATATTCGCGGAAGTTTTATTGTATGGGTGATCATGATCTCTGTAAAAAGATATTAGGATATATCATTGCCACTTACAGCAAAGCAGTTCAATAGTATACGATGAATACTCAAAGACAATTCACGACACATGCTTACTACCCTTCACCCGCTTTCGAGGAGTAAGAAAGCCTGATATAGTTCTTTTTGCAGCAATTTTGCTGGAGCGTTGTGTTGCAATAGCGATGGTCTGTTACCTCACAGCTTTTACACTTTCTGGCATTGGCACCTTCGGGTAGGCCTGTGAGGTTCTGAAAAAACCAATACCAGATGTAGATTAAGATGGACTAAATTCAGGTGTATGAACACACCCGCTACTGCAAGCAACCATTCGACATCACCAAAATAACGTCACTGATTTGACGTCAGTTGCTTAGTATGAAATGTAACATCTTAAATGTATTGATTTCACCACAGAAACCAATTTAGAATACAAAACAATCGTGTTTTCAAAGGTCAGGTAGCATCTATATTTTGCACATACGTGTACCAAGATAAACATGACATTGTATTGAATTGCTATTTATAGAATACTTAAACTATCACTGTCATGAAAGAAAAAGAAACACTCACCCAAACAGGATCTGGCATCCAAAACTGCACAGCACCTTGCCAACACAAAACTAGTGTCAGCCATTTTAAAGGCTGGTTATCTGTCTACACTGTATGCTCGATGACAGTAGACAAGGCCAAGCTGCTAGCCATCTCAGCCATGCACCCAAGCTCTCATTCTTGATCAGAGCACAACCTTCTCCTAAATTCCAACTACTCGATGTTCAAGGCCATCGTCACAAGGCACAACCAAATTTGTGACTGGTTAGGAGACCTATAATATAGCATACATTTACATGTTCCAACTGTTGATGAGTTTTTATTTCCTGGCCTAGCTTCCCTCTTTAAAAATCATCATCAAAAATGTGCACACCTACATGTAGCATATGACCTGAGGGGATGCACCAGTAACAGTTTATGTAGCAACGCATGAATTTGAAGAGTTGTACTAATATCTTGTACCTAATCGTATTAGTTGTAAATAACATACTTACCCTCCTTAATTTTCAGCCATCTACAAAAAGAACATAAATATCCATTTATGTATTATCATGGACATATGATGAGTTCATGCATGTAAAATTCACTTGGCTTGACACCCAAAGAGTTAATTGCACACCTTTGAATAACAATATTGCAGTCTAGTGGCGTGATCATGGCAGTATTTGATGTGCATGTCAAATCAAGCTGATTACAGTTTCTTTTAAAAATAATTTACTTGTACATGTATGTTATTGAGTGTGGCTCTGCAATAAGTATAAGTATTAGCAGTGTTTTTTTTTACATTCCATGAGTTAGTGGAGCTGGGGAATGGTTGTTGGTAGGTATCACCTCTTGAACTGTGTCTTTATTTTGTATTTACAGATGGAACCCCTGGGTATGTTCTGATATCAAATGCTGCAACACATTCCCCACTCATATGGATGCAATACCCTGCAGTAAGCACTAGTCTGAATGTAGCAAAGCGGAAGAGAAAGAGGAAACGGGAGGTTAGTGCTCAACTCGATAGCCTCACATCAAAATGCAATATTGAGCCACCCAATGACCCTTTTGGTCCAGTTTATTCTCTTGATCCTCTTGGCCATGTTGCCACTGGTGACCATCTTGTTCCATTTGGTAGTTGCCATTATTCACCTGCTGATGCTTTTGGAGGAGAGTTTTTCCCTCCACCTGGCGATTTTACAGGCTTTCAGTGGGTGTGTAGTGGTGACAGTGGTGAACAGAACCTTTGCCAGTCTAATTTTGAGGCTGCTGAATTATGTGTCAGTGGTAGTCCTTTATCTTGCCTAGCACATCCTGAATTGTTCCTGAAAGATGAAGATTTGTTTGACACAGAAAGCAAGTTTAGTGAGGAAATTGAACTTTGCCAGTCTGCAGCTTCTTGCAGTGAACTGCACCACAATTCAGAATGGTTTTATGGACCACCTGTTCCACAAGAATCCCTTCCAGAGCCTGTGTCTCACTCATTGAAGGAGTTTTCTAGTCCTGATTTTATCTATGCTTGCTTTCAGCAAGCAGAACTTGTTGGTAATGCTGAGTCAACACCTCTCGAAGGTGCACATGAGCATGTTCAACTTGAGGCCATTCAACTTGAGCCCATCCAACACCAACATGAGGCTGTTCAACATGAGGCTGTTCAACATGAGGCTGTTCAACATGAGGCTGTTCAACATGAGGCTGTTCAACATGAGGCTGTTCAACATGAAGCTGTTCAACATGAGGCTGTTCAACATGAGGCTGTTCAACATGAGGCTGTTCAACATGAGGCTGTTCAACGTGAGGCTGTTCAGCATGACGCTGTTCAACATGAGGCTGTTCAACGTGAGGCTGTTCAGCATGACGCTGTTCAACATGAGGCTGTTCAACATGAGGCTGTTCAACATGAGGCTGTTCAACATGAGGCTGTTCAACGTGAGGCTGTTCAATGTGAGGCTGTTCAACATGAGGCTGTTCGACATGAGGCTGTTCAACATGAGGCTGTTCGACATGAGGCTGTTCAACATGAGGCTGTTCAACATGAGGCTGTTCAACATGAGGCTGTTCAACATGAGGCTGTTTCACAAGGAGTTACTGCGCAGCAATTTCATTCTGATATAATAATGCATGTTGAAGAGGATGGAAGGTTGCACAGCAAGACGCCTGTGGCTACCATTGAGAACTGCTCTATGCCACAGAAGTTGAAGAAGTCAGTGTTATATGATTTATCCCAGCCCCAAGGTGAGGTTCAGTCCTGTCCACGATCCCAAGAAGTCCAACATCGGATACATAGGTCTGTTACCATCAAGGATTGCTCTGTACCACTTTGCAGGCTGAAATTGGGGAAATCAGTTTTACAGAGAACATTTGTTATGTCCCACCCCCAAGCCCAAAGCGAGGCAAATTTTCATACCCAACCACTGGAATCCCAGGTGACCCATCCCTATTTTTTAAAATCAATGCATAACAAACTGTTACCATCGCAGTGTCCTAATATGATGGCTGTGGGTGAGAAGGAGACACTACCCAGCAAGACGTCTTTGATCACGAAGAACTGTTCAATACCACTTTTCAGACCGATGGAAATAAAAACTGACCCACCCCAATTCCAAAATAAGGCACATTCTCATGCCCAATCAATAGTTTCCAAAACAACCCATCCTTATTGTTTGAGATCTATTACATAACAAATTGTTACTAAGGCAACCATTCCCTTAAGTATGATATGTGATTGAATCAAGAAGGTCCATCTCAGTCTGATGTTGTTGGCTGGCACCAGCCCATGGTCTTTTGAATTTTCCGACTTTGAGCATGTGTATACATGTACTTGTAATTTACTTGTGTATTGTATGCCTGTTTATTCATTTTGTACTGTATTGCTGAAAATCATTTAGAAGAAAATGTGATCAAATCCTGCGAAAGAGGCCATTCAATGCAGAAAGGATTTAGCAGCAATCCATCCCTGGTAAGGGAGATCTTACGTATAATTAAAAAAAAAGGTATACCTTACTAGAATGCTACTAAGCAACCAAGCCAATTTCAGGTATCATATGATTTTGTATTATCATCTATGTTGAAAAATACAATACATACAAAATTTGTAACATAGTTACATGTAGTCTGTAGTTTTATTTCTTTTTAAATTTCATATACAGGGTATAGTACATCATGTACACAAAAGAAGCGGACAATATTTTGCTCTCACTAGTACACGGCTAGTTCGTCTTCAATTGCAAATAGAGGATGACCTCTGATGGTCCATCGAGCCTTATATGCAGATCGAGGGAGGCAACCATTTGTGAACATCTGTTGTGATGCATGGGCTTAGGGCCCATGTGCACTGCCGGCTCCTGTCAAGAACACTGAGCCACCCATGCCACTTGAGGTTGAAAAAATTAAATACACTGATTAGGAGCCTCGATCAGTACTGCCTATAACACACATGTGCTACAGCGTAAAAAAAGGTTGTCTGACAGAGGATCCGTTTAAAGGACTCAAAGAGATTATATGTATTTATTCTTGCAAAGTGAATTCATTTGTCACCAATAAAGCATGAACGATTGCATGGATATGCAAATATTCTATAGGAAATAAAAGTTTGTATGTCAATGCTGACATGAGCTGGGAGATTAATCTGTGAGTGATGCATTAAAGAAGTCATCATAATTGAATGATCAGTAGGGGGAAGCAGTCAGGTTATAAGCACACTTCAGTGGAGCTTTGTGAACTGTAGATATAGTGTAATTCATGCATGAAACAGATAATGATGTTAGTGCATGTACATATGTTGAAGTATTGCAATGTGGCGGTCAAATTAAGCAGGAATTTGCACGGTCCATGCACTAATAGAGAGCTTGCGATATTGAAGTAAAGTTTTTTTCCCTTGATTTTATCAATATTTAGGGCTTCAATTTTTCAAGTAAAAAGATTAATTATTTAAATTCAATTTTTAGGATTTAATTTTATACTGCATTGATTTTTTCCCACTGAAATTTGGTTTCTATGAGATATGAGACATCCAAAACAATTTTTCCCATTCTTATGTTGTTTCTCCATTCTACAGGGATTGAAGAGCTTAATATATTCATAGCTGGTTTTGGTACCGCGTGCCATGTGAAAAGTTTAGAAACGTGTATTCTACGAACAGAACATAGAAAAAAAAAATGCTAAAAGTTGTTTTGGATGTCTTATGTCCCATAGAAACTGACATCAGTGGGGAAAAAAACTCGATGTGGTATTAAATTAAGTCCGAATCTAAATAACAAAACTTGAAAAATTTGAGCCCTAAACATTGATAAAATTAGGGAAAAACTTAGCCACAATATCGCAGATAAAAGCACTCTATTAGTGCATGGACCATGATATCGCTGCTTAATTTGACAGCTACTTCCTTCACGCTGTGGCGGACTTTAATACATCTGCATGTATTGTGTATCGATCTGGTTTGCATGTATAGGCTGGATTCAGTGCACAAACACTACTGCAAGCTTGCATTAAATAACATGCAGCTTCCCCAGTGCACACCACAATGGTGGCAGTTTATTTAACATTACTTGAATTTGAAGAGTTGTACCAATTCCTTAAGAAAAGAAAATATTCAGAAGTACGCTGTGCCTCCTTTACAGTTTCTGTTGACGAAGTTCTAGGTTGGGAAGCAGAATGCTTTATTAAACTCCTTGCAGAAAAAATTACTATCAAACGGGAAAAAAATCATATCCAGAAGTAGCAGGATGGGTACGAACTAGGCTATCTTTTGCCATTTTGAGGGCCGCAAATTTATGCTTACGGGGTTCTCGAACCAAATGGAGAAGTGGTGCAGCTATGGATGATGGGACTGGTCTACCGGAACTTGTATATTAAGTGGCTCAGATATGTATTATTCAATATTATTTCTTGTGTGTCATTATTCGGTGTATTTTATGCTGTAAATGTTATTTACTTGTGTATGTCATGTTCATTATTCCAATTCCTTAATTATGTCTAAATAAGCATATATGTACTGTTCTTCCATCCGACTTGATGCACTAGTATAAAAAATAACAAATGATGCATCCATTTTTATAGGCACATAAATATGCACTTTTTGCCCATAAAGTTATTAAAATAAAATCTCTCGGCAGCTCAGCCAAGCAAATTGCCTGTTAAAAGTCATCAATAATGGAATCTCGATGGCGGCATGCTTCATCGCTATTTTCAATGACATGACTGGCCTGTTCAGCACTTGTGTTCAGCTCGTGGGGTATTGCAGTATCTGGCATGGTCATGGGGCTTTTATTTTGACAACGACTATTAGTAAGTGGTTTACACTGTGTAATGAAAAGAACAATGATACCAACACCAATGAACATCAGAGGGACTAACACCAGTATGTACACCATGGCTGTGATGAACACATTCTCTGCAGTTATTACAGTCTGGTGGTAAAGCAGCTGGGTCATCACAAGCAGGTCAAGCAACAACAGCATATCCACACTATTGAGCCATCTCACCTCATATGGCTGAAAGATGGCAAGTAAGATGCAGAGGGTAAGAAACACTATCACATATATAGTAAGATAAGATGCCAGGTTGCCTAAACCAACTATCACCAACCATGCTATAAAATAGACAGAAGGATACCAGCGATAGGATTTTTTATAGCATGATTGGAACTCATCGAGAAATGGTTTAACCTTACTAAGGTTAATATATTTCCAGAGAAATGGCGAGACCATTAGAAATATGACCAATGGGAATATAAGGAAAACCATAAACACTATGGATATGATGGCAAGTAGTAAATGTAGCCCAGTGAAGTACGGCAGATCTGGTTGGAGTTGAACTCTTGCATTGTCCCCAACTATTTCATATTGCAAAATGTTAATACATGTGGCAGCAAGGGACCAGAATGTGAAGAGAACAAGAAGGCTGATTGACTGCATTGGAGAAGGGTGGAATTTAGCGAGAACCTTTGGACAAAGCCACACTAAGGTATATGTCACTATCAGCATGGTTACCACGACTACTGGTCCAAGGAATTGGAATGCAAATATCCCAAGTGCACCAAGTGATGGAAAGAAGCACCATTTAATCTCACCAAAGATATCTAAGGGCAAGTGAGTGATTGTCCTAAATGTCTCAACAATGAATTTGAGTACAGAAAACTGAGAAAGGCTCAGTGGCAGGCGCCCAATGGATGCCATGAAAAATAAAGGACTAAAAAAGTACCCCACCCCTAGTGATTTGTGTGACATACCATCTGAGACTTGACTAAAAACAGCTCCCAATTTATTGCTCACAACTATGAATATAATAATAGCCTTTGTGAATTCAAAGATGGTTGTTATTGCCAATAGTCCAAATGAATGCATCATTGAGCAGCTGTTATCAGCAACACATCGCAGTGGTGGGAAAGAGAAATAATAGCCATTCTTACATTCTGAACACAGTAGACCAGCTTTATTCCCAGTGCATTGGTTGTCAGGCTGCTCATTGAGAAGATGAAACGATGCATCTGTGGTCAGAGGACAAGGTAATCCACTTGTCTTGCAGGAAAGGCAGGGTAATACCACTGATTGGTTCTGATCCCAGCCTTTCCAGTATCCTGAACGAACACATGCTGCACCATAGTTCACTGAACATACATAATTATCTTTTCCGATATTTGGAGAGATGCACTCACATGTGTGTGTGATGTCGTTAAACTGCATTATGAAATTTGGACACTTCCGAAGTTGAAATGATACAGATGCATTGGGTTCACCATTGGCTTCACATGTAAATGTGATACTTATGTTACCAGTTGTATTACTGGGCTCCACTGCACTTTGAACCTGGACTGTGGAGTTCCAACCCATTGCTGAAGCAAGAGTTGTGAATTGTTTCTGAGGGATGTATAGTGGGCATGACAAATAAATGGAATCAACTGGATCATTGCAATATGCTATTACCCCATCTTGCTGGTTGATGGAAACTTCCCCTTCACAAGTTACACTATTCTGGAAAAAGTCAGTGACCAGCAAATTCAATATTATGTCCATGCCAGGAATTACAGTAAACTCAGCATTAGGCTGTACAGAGAGGCTGGTAGCTGAAGTGCTTATACTGCAATTTGAGCCATTTCCAACATAATAAAGGAAAGATGTGAGAGAAAGGCAGGCACTGAGGTTCGTCGGATTATTAATAAATACACATGACTGTTTGGAGTTGATAGTTTGGATGCTAAGGTTACCATTAGATGTGTCGAGAAGAGGGCATGACATCTCTTCCATGTACACTGCACTGCCATACTGGGCAAAGTTATTCACGAAGAAGACAGTTGCATTTCCTAAAGTAGTCACCTTCGACCTTGTCAGTCTTACTGCTCCACCGAGATATCCAGTGCTGTTGGCAATGGTTACGTTTCCACGTATTTGTACGTTTGCATTGGTTATCCAGATAGCAGCGGACCCTGTACATTTGCTGGTAAATGTGCAGTTACTGATGAATACTGTTGTTCCAGCTAGCAGATTGTGTGAGATAAGAAGGCTTGCCTCTAGGGAGTATGGCTGAACGAATCCGAAGTCACTTGACTCAATGTCCACAAAAGTTGAGTCAATAATTCTAATACCTTTACTGTCCGTTATAGTGCAGTCATAAAAGCGCAGAAAATCAAGGCCATATCCATGAGGTCCTGAGCATTGTTCGAAGGTCAATCCTTCTAGGGAAACGGATCCTTCCACCGAAACGAAGGAAATCTGACTATAATTGGTGCACGTGATGCTAGGTTTGTGGCCAATGGCATTGCCTTGGATTAGCAATGTCAAATTTCTAGCAAGAGTGAAATTTGGCTCCATAACGTACTGATTGTTAGATACAGTGACAACAATGGAAGTTGAGCTGTAGTTAGCCTCGCTTAATGACCGCATGACGTAGTCCATAGTGCGGCAGGATGTTATCCCGTTCAAGCAAGTCCCGGAGTCTGTTCCATTTTCAGAGATGGAAACCTCTAAAGAAACGCAGAGATAGGCGCGTATCAGCGAGTGTAGCAAAAAAGCGAAGAAACGCATCATCATTTTATACACGTAGCTTCTAGCATGGAGAAAAATTACGCAACTTTTTTTTTCCTTCTGATTTACCCGATTCGGATGTACGCGCACATGCGCGCTTGCATGGGTCATGCGGCATGAATATACATGTATACGAAACAGTTCAAGGAAACGATACCAACCTTTGTTTAATTTTTGGATACATTAGTTTCTTACGCGTTGGCTTCCTAGCTACTACTCGACGGAGGTATAATATAATATAAGCTAGCCATAATTATACTGCATGTATATATACATGTATAGTATGAATCTGTATGATGTAAGCAGTGCACACTGAATTTCAACCTCCAATCGCATTTCAATGCACCTCCAATACTTATACAATCTCATGTACTTTGCATCGATATGTGCATGGTGCATGGTATCACGGGGCATAGTTTCAACGGGTAAGAATTGCATACTCGCAATTAATTTTTTTTTTAAAAGAAGGAAAGAAAGGGATCTTTCTATCCCATATTTCTGGATCAACTTCATTGGCTTCACGCTATATATGTGTGACTTGCATGTACAAGTATGTATAGAGTGCGCATGTGTAGGCGTGACTATTCCTTCCTTATAGGAACAACTTATGACAACTGTTATACGCTGTTTGGGGTTCCTTTACCCATATAAGGACGTGACATCTTCGTCGACGAGGCAGAACTGAGTTAGTCATGCACATGCACAATACGTAATATCATGTTTAAAAAAAAAAAACTAAACTATGCATGTATACCGGGGTAAAGCATATACAAGTACAGATGAATCCATAAGACAACACATCGAATATTGTAATGAAATAAGCCTGCAGAATGTATTTGTGTATCTGTATTTGTTATAGGATTCTGTAGTGACTGGAGTGCTGTTATGGATCCCGCCCGGTGAGAGCTGTCCTGCATGGTGCGAAAAGCTTGAACCTGCTAGCAGATTTATGTCGCTAAAATTCTTACGACAGTAGTGCACTAATGGAGCAATTAGAACTACTGTAATGATGATCCCATTTAGGATCAGTGCTGATAACACCAAGATGTAGACGAGCACTGTTATAGTGACATCTTCTTGGGTTTGAAGAGTATTTTGCTGAATCGGTACAAGCTATATGTATAGAGTGCGCATGTGTAGGCGTGTCTATTCCTTGTAGGCACGACTATGACAACTGTCATACGCTGTTTGGGGTTCCTTTCATCCGTATAAGGACGTGACATCTTTGTCGAGCTAGGAGGCAGAAGTTAGTCACATGCACATTATATATACAATACGCAAATATTATGTAATGCAGAATTTACAGTGCTGCACGTTTTTGTGTTTTAAAATAATAACTAACACAAGAAAAGCATACAAGTACAGATGAATCCATAAGACAACCAATATAACACATCCAATTGTAATGAAATAAGCCTGCAGAATGCATTTGTTCATCCATGCATGCTAGAACTGCATGTGGATTAATCTCTGTATTGCTGTATTAGGATCTTGTACCTCAGCTGATAGAACATGTAAGGTATGATGTTCCCTTTCACTGAATGGGATTCTCAACAATTGTAGTGACTGGAGTGCTGTTATGGTCATAGTGAGAGCTGTCCTGGTGAGAAAAGCCTGGACCTGCTGGCCGATTTACGTTGCTAAAATTCTTACGACAGTAGTGCACTAATGGAGCAATTAGAACTACCGTAATGATGATCCCATTTAGGATCAGTGCCGATAACACCAAGATGTAGATGAGCACTGTTATAGTGACATCTTCTTGGGTTTGGAGAGTTTGCTGCTGAATCAATGCAACAGTTACCAAAAGATCCAATAACACAGCCATGTCAATACGGTTCAGAAATTTTTCCCTATATGGTCTCACACAGTGCAGCAGAACACACAGCAGACCCAGCACGACCTCATAAGCCAGCAGATAGTTGGAGCTTTCAGAGACACCAACAATCACCAACCAGAAAAGAAAGTAAACTGCAGAAAACCACTCATGCTTGTCCTTGTAGCCCAACTGAAGGCCATGGAATGGAGAAGCCTTGAGCACACCATTCTTAACAGGCAATAGTGATAGTGCAAACAGCACACAGCATGGAAAAACTAACAGTGAGAGTAGGAGCACTGCTATAATGAACAGAGGTAGGTGTGCACCTGACAAGTACTCCAAGTCTGGCTGCAGCAGTACGCGAAGTGAGCCAAATGGTCCAATCTCCATGTACTTGAAAATATTTATGGAAGTGAAGGAGATTGTCCACATTGACCAGAGGAGAAAGATACCAATGGTCTGTGGTAAAAAGGGCTTGAAGTGACTTGGGGAACAGAAGCTAAGACTACTTATGATACATAGCAGAACCAATCCAACTGCAGGTCCAATATAGCTGAATGCAAATGTGCCTAATGGACCTATGGATGGAAAGAAGCACACCGGTATTTCACCAAATATATCTAGAACAGGGAGGCTGATGGACCTCATTATGGATACTAAGACCCTCAGCACCTTGTACTGTGGCATGTATGAAAAAGGAAAGGTGCTCACCACATGGAGATATGCAAAGGAACTGTACAAGTAGCTAAGCTGATTCAAACTGTCACTTTTGGTTGTAAAGGAAATAATGCAAAGGGCAGCCAAAGATTTTAGTATGTGGATGATGATGGATGCCACTAGAATACCAACTGAAGAGCCCATTGGGCAAGCACTGACACACTGCAGAGGATAGTGTGTGATGAAGTATCCATCTCTGCATGTCCTACAGAGCACCCCACCATGATTGGTGGAACACTGATCATCAGAGTGTAGACCTAGAAGCCGAAAGGTAGGCCTGCCATTGATGGGACAAAATTGTCTTTGAGGAAAACAATATGGTACATTACAAGATAAGACAACAAAAGCATTTTCATCTGACCCTATCCAATACCCATTCTCAATACATGAGGCTCCAATGCTTACAGAACAGATTAAATGGGACCTTCCAAATATTGGTATAATGCACTCACAAGAACGTGTGAGATTATTGTAAAATGTTAAAAATGGTGGGCACTTTTGAACAGTAAATGATATTGAAGCCTCTGGACCAGGACTACTATTACAGAGAAAGGCAATTGTGATATTCAAATTGAGCTGCAAAATGGCAGGATCAGTAGCAGTTCTGATCTGAAGTGTGGAATTGGCATTGCTTGAATCTGAAAGAAGTAATGATGATTGTGACAGGGACACTAACGGGCATACCAGCTCAACTTCATATCGTGGATCGTTGCAAGAGATATTTAATTGCTCACCATTATACATCAGTATCATTGTCATGTTGGCTGAACAAATCACTGCATTTTGAAAATAGTCAGTAACAGAGACGTTTAGAATAATATCCCTCCCAGGAAAGACATCGAAATTTACAGGCAAATCAGTGGAGATATTGGTAGCTGTTGTTCTAAGGAAAAAATTAGCATTGTCAGAAGAAATATTGTATGAGAGGTTGTCTGTGACACAATTATCCAAATCACCATCAATGTATATTACAGTCTCACCAGTATTTCCCGTATTGTTTTGAAAAACAAAGTTAACGTTGGGATATCCAATCGAAGTACTGAGCAGTGGGCAGGCAATATTTTCTACATATACAGCACTGCCATATTGGGCACGGTTACCCACAAACAAGACACGCACAGTAGCGTTGCCAGTAGTTATTACTTGCGAATATGTTATTCTTACTGCACCTCCTAACTGTCCAAAGCTATCCATGAATGTAACGTTCCCTTCTATTTGAAGCACACATCTCACTATCCAAAGAGTGGTGGCCGTCTCTTTCGGGGGTCGTGCACTAACAAATACGGAATCTTTTATTGAAAGCCGTGTCATGGCTTCATTTGTTACAACAAGGCAAGCATCTTTGGAATAGGCCTCAGAAAATACGAACTGAGATTCCGTTATGTCAACGTAGCTAGTGTCTTTGATGCACATACCCCTGCTTAACATAACTTGACAAGCAGAAAAGCTGAATCCAGTGAGTCCAATGGCGTGGGGGCCAGAGCAATTGATGATATTGATTGATTCCCATTGCACAAATATCGAGAAGTTGGAGTTCGAAGAGGATGAGAAGGTTAGACTCCCTTCAGTGGAGCAAATTACGTTGGGCACGAGAGAATCGTTGATCTGGGATCCACTAATGCGCAAGTTCAAATCGCAAACCAAGGTGTAAGCGATGGGCACCTCGATATATAAAACAGCATACTCAATGTTGACGATGACGTCAGAGCTTAAGCACGGTGAACTCTGGTTGCCTAAAGCTCTCAAGACGTAGTCTAACGAAACGCAAGGCGTGGCACCAGTTATACATTCCAATACGTCCGCACCATTTTGGCTAACAGAGATGGAGATTTCGTTATTAGCAGATTGACTAGTCCTCATAAAGGAGACCACAGCAACACAAATGCATAGCAACCAACTTGAACGATCCATCGGGTCGATGCAAGCGTACTGTTATTACTTCCAAGAGTGTCAATTAATTTACGGAATGTGCCGATAAGGGTCTGGGTAACCCTGATTACCACAGCTGCGGATGGATTACATCACCGTTACGAATGGCATAGCAACCAACTTGAACGATAGGGAGGCAGCAAAATCCCCCGGGCCCGGGGCTTTTAAGGGGGCCCAGGCAGTTCCGCGTCCTAATGACGGTAGGCATGAGGCCGTTAACAAAACACATCAGTGTACAAGTATAGCGTCATCATTGTCATGTCTGTGACTATAGATGATTTCGGTGAGAAGTCGTTTCCCTGGAAACGCGTGACCTAAAACGATGAATAATTGATGTGGAGGGCAAGGTATACGTGAAATGGTATGGAGGTGTTGTGCTTTTTGCTGTAGAAATCGTGGTGGTCAGCGTTTGGGCCTAGGTTTCTATCGGTTTCCATTCAAAAATGAAGGCAGACTATGAAGGTGGATTCAAGCGGTCCGTAGAGAGGATTGGCAGCCTTCGAAGTACTCGCGAATCTGTGGCGACCATTTTGTGTCATGTTAGTTAGAAGTGTGGAAGTCACAATTGAGTGAGGGAGTCATTTTTTAAAATTGTAGGCAAGCCTGTTGACGAACCCAATGATGTGGCTATGTCTCTTCACGATTCTCTTGCAAGGATGGCATGCAAGACTGAAGAGGAAGTATTTGATCAAAATAATGGCAGTGAAAGCGCGGCAGACGAAAGCGGGGCAAAGAAGAAAAGGAGAGGTGTGCTTTATATCATCTCTGCTTCAGCTGTAGCGGGTCGTTTGCTAGTTCACGCAGGACTCGCAACCCATCTGCACCAATAGCTGGGTCTGCTTATGTCTTAGCAACGATGATAAGCATGTGTGCTGTCATGCTGCCCTGCTTTGCCTTTGGCTACAGCCTACAAAAGCTATAGGCCTACATGACGGAGGACAAAGATATCTGTTGCCGATCGATTGCTATAAGCCTACTTGCTACATGTATGGGTCCTAGCTTATCGATTGGACATGTACACCGTACATTCTTTTAAAAATAAGCTTAACTTAGCAAGCTATTGCAGTCGGCAACGATCAAGCCAGATGACCGTGCAATAGAGCTTCGTGGGCAAGGTCTGCACTTTTGGTTGCCTTGGCCAAAACTCACCAACCCCCCACACACACACATACACAAAGGTGTGCTTTCTAGATGCGCGTGCGTTACGTACGGTAGGAAGTGCGCGCGCACGCGTGTGTGGGGGAGGGGGGGGGGGGCGGCAATTGGCACCCCCCCCCCCCCCCCCCCCCCCCAAGGCTATGCTAGATCCGCCACTGGCTGGGGGCCGGGGTAGTCTCTCGTGTCATGACGTAATAAATGAGCTCTCATTTTTTTTATGTCATGGCACGCGGGAATGTTTGCAAAAAACCCAATATTAGACACCCACTTCAGTTCCAAATTCCGGCTCCTCAAATAATCCACATACAACAGCTCAATAAGCACTACCTGAGTACTTCCAAGCATGAATCCTTCAAATTTTGTTTTTCGCAGCATTGCATAGTGATCGTCACTGATCTACACAGCCGTGAAATTTTAGGTCCTCGACGTACTGGTTGTTTCCACTGGCGGAGCCAGGATTTTATTGTAGGGCCAACATAAGTTAAAGAGAGGGGAGGGGCGGAGCCCCAGCCGCTTTGCAACTTTCGCACTTTTTGAGTCCCAAAACATAGCATAATTGCGTAGTACCATATACTTATATAAATACGACAAAATTACTTGCTTCCAGACATTCATGTAGTCCGCAAACCAAATACTTTGACCCAGCAAATTGTAATAACGATAGCGTCGATATAGGACTCTGTAGTGAATCAAAATTATTATCATGTAGGTCAGCCCAACGTCACTGATATTATCATCTTTGTTACATGCCGCTACCTCGGGTCTCTTCAGATCCACGTGCACCCCCGTACCCTTCGGATGTCGGATAGAAATGAAATGATTAATAATTGATTGAATGGAACGACTTATTACGATTTAACTTCAAGAGATGCATGAGTGACGCGTTCGACAAAGGTACTAGAAGAGGCACACAGGCATGTGCACACATTAACACATTGTGTTAGTGTTATGGATAGAGCCCCTGTGTATTTAACTCCAAGAGATGAGTGACGCATTCGACAAAGCTACTAGAGGAGGCACACAGGCTGCTAAACACATGCACACATTGACACATATTAGTAGGGGAGGGGGGGGGCCAAGCGCTGACGTCACTGTACAAACTGAAATCGCAGGGAGGGCCAACCCCCTCCCCAGTGGCGGCCTGGCTACTTTATGGCAGGGGGGGCCAGGGGCGGATCCAGGAATTTGGAGGGCACAGTTAGAGGCGCCGTCCCGGGGAGGGTGCGGGAGGGGGGCACCCCTCCCGCCCAGCTAGGGGGTATGGGGGAGCGCTGTAAGCTCTCCCATTGGGGCCTGGGGCGGAGCCCCAGAAGCCAACGCGTTTTGCGTTGTAAAAGCTCCGAAAACTACAGTGTTAAATAGTAGCTATATTGTTTAGTAGTAACTGCCAAAGTACCAGTTTATAGCGTTCGTACTTTTAAAATGTATAACTACTAAAATTTGTGGGCCAAAAAATATAGCTTAGCTTTTATATGCGATGCGCCAATCGTTTTAGTATATACAGATCTCCGCTTCTTTTTAATGCAAATATAATCGTAATCATACTTTATAATTGGCCCTTCCCGTGTACATTTTGTAGCTAACCGGTACCGAGGCACTGTTTCGTGCGGTTATAAATCGCACGCGGTACGCAAAATACACTCATGAATATTCAATGTCGTCCTGAATGGGGCCCCCCCCCCCCCCCCCCTTCAGATTCGCCTCTGTCAGTACATGTATCAGCGCTGTAGCTAACTGCGGCACTGTTTTGCAGGGCCGTAGATAACTTTTATACTTTGGGGGGGGGGGCACAATAGGACTGAATGTCATATATTGTGATCGAAATTCAGTCTAATTAATTCATATATAATATTCGTCAGTGTATAGGCATGCCCTGTACGTATAAGCCTACATGTAAGCACATGCAATTTGATTTGAACCATGCGTGTGCGCGTTATCATACACCACTCTCCCGGCGACTGGAATTGCGGTTTGCAGGCTCGCTACTAGCACTTGAGTGAAGTATTACCTGAGCTTTATTACCCGAAGTTTGTAGGGACTTCTGAGTCCTCCTTTGAAGATATCAATATTGACATTGCGATTGTCACGCATGTGATTGCAAAAAGTTTGGGGGGGCACGTGCCCCCCAAGCTCCCCCTTATCTACGGCCTTGTTTTGTGCGGTTATATATAATCGCACGCGGTACGCAAAATACACTCATGAATATTTAATGAGTCGTCCGAAAGGGGGGGGGGGGGGGGGGCACGTGCCCCTGGTGCCCCCCCCCCCCCCCCTAGATCCACCCCTGGGGGCACACACGAAAACGGCGCCCCTCCCCCCCCTCCCCAGTCTCGTACCCAGACCCAAACTCACGTAAGCCTACATAACATCTGCTTCGAAGTTGAATAAGTATACATGTATGTATTTACTTGCACAGCTATAACTACATGCAAATTTCACAAGTACGCATTGTTTCGATGTGCGACGCGCTGTACCACTTTCACAGTTTCACTGATCTCAATCCGCTCTATCGTTGGCCCGGTTGCTTTGTCGTCGGTACTCATGGAGGTTCTTTTTTTTTTTTTTAACCTGCGGTATGATACAAGCCTACATGCATCAGATTTCTTCCTGTAACTTTTTGGCTCCATTTTAGCTCTCAGTTGCAATCGTGACGAATGACGATGACCTCGAGTGAATTTGTTAATTAAATCAAGTTTACAATCATTAAATCACGCTAGCGCTGGATAATACATTGACGGTAAAGTTGAGTGAACGCCTGCTGGCACCCTTCGGTGCCCGTGGCGCCCCACGTCATAAAGCGGCAGGTGGGTTGGTGCCCCCCCCTGGCCCCCGGGCCAGGCCGCCACTGCCCCTCCCCCCCCCCCCCCGGTTTTTTCAGGTTGAACAATAGTAGATGCTTTCTGCTTGAGGCTCAAAAAGCCTACAACCTTTGGGGAGGAAGCATATTGCGAATTCAATGTGCTAATTAAATATATAAGTGAAAACCAATATGTCACTATAACTGCAAGAGGAAGTCAACAGAAAGGGAGACACTACCGAACAGCAACTAGGCCATCGGTTTATCATGGACGAACTGATTTGTTAACGTTATGACTTATGTACGAACTGCAGCGCCACGCAGAGTCCGAGACCGTTGTACTGATAGTTGACAAGCCCGTAGCCAGGTCAGGAAAAGGGGGGGTTCGAAAAAAAAAAAAGTGGACCCAAAGTGGGCGTGGGTCACTAAAAGGGGGAGGGTGCGGGAGGGGGAAGTCCCCTCTCCCGCGCTTCGTGCGGAAGCTTTTGAAAACATTGATTTGGCAACACAAAAGAATTAATACATGTACATGTACCAAAACACTCACAACCGAAAAATAAACAAGCTGAGCAATTCAATTTCATGCGACCTTCCAAGGTGGCTGATATGAAAAGAGGGGAAGGGGCTAAACCTAACATGTCGTTTTGCTATGCAATCTAAATCGATCTTCGCTTTAAAAAAAAAAACAATGCTTCTGATTCAATGGCTGCTTAGTCAACCTGACATAGTTTCCGAAGCGGGACACACAGCACGCTCTGCAGCTTTTGCCACAGAACAGCGAAAGATACAAGCAAATTCAGGGATTTGTGCAGAACTAGGCTGGAGCTGCATACCCCTTGTTGTTGAATCATTCGGGGCCTGGGGCCAACGACACTTTCAAGAAACTTGCTTCCCACCTTTCAGTCCAGGTTAACTCCTCCACTTCCACCACTCTGGACAGCATTTATTCCAGACTAAACCTTTCCCTTGTGCGCTCGAATGCCAGAGCATTTCTTGCAAGGGCAGGTCCCCGTGCTATAGTCTCAGACCTCTACTTAGATGGTTGACTCATACATAGTTACATAGTCTACTAGTTTAATATTGAAATTTGTGTTTATATGAATTAATGGCACATGAAAAATACTACATATTTAGGCAGGTTATACATTTATATACAAACACAATTAATTAGTATACAGTGACAGAGTGTTTTAACAGAATTCAAGGGCGGATAATAGTCAAGTTCAAGCTTCCTTGGGTGCAAATGGGCATAGCGTGTGACAACTTCATCTAAGTCCACGTCCATGTCATAATGTATATGCAGGAGAGCAATGCTAGAAAGACGGCTATTTCCCATCGAGGCTCTCATATAATTGTGCAGTCTTCGAAGAGCACTAGCACTCCGCTCGTTCACTCTCTCTTGGGAGCTACCCGGCATAGTCGATCGGCCCGGCGATTATTAATAAACCGGCGCAAATTGCTTTTTAATTATTGAGACGTAATTCGATAATTATAATAATAAATACAGATTAACCGTTACATTGTGTTTTACGTACGTTATTAGTCAGGGAAGCCTAATCGCCTAAATCCGCCTTAGAGCATAGGCGGCGGAAGGTTATTTTGATTGGTCAGGCCCATTAATAATTATGCATGCCCCACCCAACATGCCACGCCCACACCACACATTTTAATACATTCAAATTAATACATGGGCAAGATGATAAATCAATTGAAGTGACCAAATGTTTGTTGTCCGCATCCATTCGCACTAGCAAACCCCTTTGCGATGTCACTGAAATCATGATCATGAAATGATTCAGCCAATCCTGTGTCATTTTGGATCGTAGGTACGATTTAACTCGACGCATCGCGCAGAATTGAAGGATCGCACTTGAAGATCTAGAGTTTGTAGCCGCGCCGGCATAACCATTATCCTTGCATGTGGAATATAGATACATGTATGCCTAGCTCATGCACGAATTGGTAACATCCTTAAGCTTCCATTTGCAAAAGCCTCTAGAGCCGGGGTCTGAAATAGAATGGCATTAAATCAGTGGTACTGAGTGTACTGATCATGTGTATCTATAGAAACTTTATGATAGCATCTCATTTTGCAGTTACATCTCGCTTCGACTTTCATTCTGACAACAGATCAGTGGTGCACAATAGATGCATGCAGCATCGATATCCTGACCTTCATTGTAATGCAGCCATGGCCATGCAGGAATTGAACCATGTGTACTGGCATGATCTGCTAGCTCTTCATACCAGGAGATTGCTTCAGAAAGACATATTTTATCGGCAGATGATGAAACCTTCGACACATCGACAATCGCTGCTAGCTGCTATGCTCAATACTGTGAGATTTTTCAGTTATGAATATTACTCGCAGACTATATTATTGCAATGCTGCTAACTCCAAGCTAAAACTTGCATGTATTACGTATATATTAGTATATTTTGTATCACGTACTTGCACTTAGTACTAAATGCAGAAACAAAGACACAATAACACAGGCTGTTGGTACATCGCACGCCTCATAGCGGCGATGCTCCAAGAGCCTGCCATATTATTTACCGAACACAATAGGACTCCTCCATTACGTATACGTAGTGAAATATGTTACACTAGCTGTTATACCATCGCGCGCGTACGCTTACGCATACGTATACTCGAATTACGAAATTGGTTTATAAACAATTCATGATATATGAATATTTAATGAGCTCTGGTCCAAGATTGGTCAGGCCATGCATGGCCTGGTCGGCCTGACCGGTTCCGCCGCCACTGTAGAGAGCTGCCTGCACGGCGGCACCGTAGTACTTCCACGTAAGCGGAGTGCAGGACCTTTATCCTCTGTCGGGGGGGGGGGGGGGGGGGGGGGGGGGGGGGGGTTCGTTCGAACCCCCCGAACCCCCCCCTGGCTACGGGCCTGGTTGATTACCCTAACCCAAGGATTGGTGTCTTGGGGAAAACACTACATCGTATATGGGCACCCAACTTTAACGTTAAGAAAAGATGTCTATTAGAAAATCAACCTTTAAGGCCCCTCTTTACCCGCGTATCTTTTTTCCTCTTTCCCTACCCCCTAAGCCCGTAATTGAAATTCTCCCGTCGAGCACTACATTATATTTGATGGCGGGCGTCAAAATATTGTTATTTGGTCCACGAAAATTATTTAATAGAAATGAAGGGCACTACATTTTCCACGTCAGCCTCCCTTTAATGTACAATAGAGTGAAAACTTCCGAAGAAGGATGGTTTCAACTACAGGCTTTCTCCCCTTTGGCTTTGATCTCCAATATGATGTATTCATTGGTTATAAAATTGTATAACAGAAAGAACTGAATGCGTACATGCATTGTAAGGGGGGAAAAAAAACAATCGCGTGGAATCATGATCACTAATAATATATATGTACCAAAACTATACACGTACCAGAATAATGTTGACATTCTGGTACAGTATGAAGTTATAAATCACTTGTGATTAAGCGCGTTTAAACCTGTAAACACACTGATTAACATTGTCTATGACATCAAAGACATGTGGCCCAGTCCGGGGCATAAATACTCGTACTCTGGCGCATGGCATTGCAAATAATTATGGTAATTGATTTGGTCTTTACACGTACGTACAATCAAGGAAACGCTCCATCTGTAAAAGAAGATATGCTAGTGATATGCAAATAATAGCCTTTAATGGTTTAAATTAAAAAAAAAAAACTTCCAAATAAAGTACATTGCAATCGTAAAAAACGATTTCAACCGCGCATCTTATGTAAAACAGTTGAAGATAACCATGTGCGCTACCTAAGTGAAAAACACATGGTGTATATCTCTAAGGACCTTACATCACTGTGCAGAAACCATTGCAACAACCTTATGATGATGGCGGCTAAGACACAGTTTAGGTGCATCAGCTGAAACCAGTGTCAGAGGATTGGGTTACGCTCAGGATTAAGTTAGCCATGGTCAACTGTATCCTAGCCCAAGGCCATAGTTGTAGATGGGTCACTCGAAACAATGTCACTGCACAAAAGCATTGTAAGATCATAATAGAGGAAAACTGAAGAACGAGCAATGATATCAACACATACACATACATGTACATTGTATGTTAAGTATATGTGGGATCAATTGTTTGCATGCAGAATTCAGCCAAGAAAGGGAGGCAAAATACAAGTACTTAAATGGGAACTATCGTCTCACTGAAAAGCTTTAAAAAAAACTAAAAAGTTTAAAGATTGTAAAGTAAAAAACATTAGCAGCCATTGAGGAATGAGAGGTCAGTGACAATGATGTAATAGTCTAATCTTCATGCAATGGAAGTGTGCAGATTTATGGACGTTAATTGATGAAGAAAAAATATGGTGCATTTTCCTTGGCATATGCAGCTGCCCTCTGTTATGATAAACAACCTTGTATTTAAGAAGCTTGATCCAAAAAAGCATTAAAAAAAAAAAACAAAAAAAAACACTAATCATATTTCCTATAGCTATGTAATACCACCATGTTTGATGTGTTTTGCATGTGCAGAATGCCAGTGATACCAGATGTGCATATGATACAGTCTTGAGTTCTTCCACAAAGAGTTTTTGTTTCTGCTAACAGTTGGTAATAACTGGTTGTGTAAAAAATGCTCAAGTTCCTGCAGTTTGACAGTGTCATTGTGTCAGTGCACAGTTTGACAGTCACATCATTCATCCATTTTATTGCTATATGTGCTTCCGTTGTTTGAAATAAAATAAGGTAATGTGTGCATAGACGGTATTGAGAGTGAAACTAGTAAATCATGCAAATGTAGACTACACTTGTACATGTATGTATAGGGGATATTGAGTGAAGAGATGAGGGTGATCCCCTGGTCACAGGATCCTTAGATGATAGGACCGGAAAAGTCAATATTCCACCTGGAAATACAATGACCCCCTCATGGGATAATGTGACCCAAACCTCCGACACTGGCATATATGGAGGCACTGCTCAATGAAACCACAGAGTTCTCTTCAACCCAGCCATCTACAGCACTTCCAGCAACACTTCAAACTACTCGTTATGGATGACACTTTAAGCCTCCAGATAATCTTTAGTCAAATTATGATATCCTTACTGGGGGAGGGGAACTCAAACCTATTGTGTTGCATTATTGATTGTTATCCAGCACCACGTCAGCTATGTTAGGTTGTTTGGCCAACTGTGTCAAAACTTGCCTTGCCTGCCTCTGCACCCCAAGACCCATGTTTCCATAATGCATTGCCACCCTACATGTAACTCCATACACTTCACTGCTTCTTGCAGGGTCCCCAGACTAACACTTCACATTGTTATTTGTAAATTTGTATTCTTCTGCTGCTCTTGCTGCTACCCCTGATGACATGCCTGCTTCCACAATGAGTGAAGGATTAAATGGGGGCATCATTGAGACATCAAATGCAATGCAAAACCTGTCCCAGTTATCCACTAAAATGTTTGCAGGGTGTGTAATCTTGACTTGTCACTACCCTGTTCAAGATGAGTGAGGAAACCTGCATGATGAAGGTAATGTAAACTACATTCCTCAGGGCACTCTGGGCCTTGTGGTCACACAGGTGGGGCACAGTGAATGTTCTAATATGTCCAAAGTGCTGTTTCTTAGTTCCTTTGAGACTGGCTGAAGGATGCGATTGACATTAGCCTAGCCCTAGAAATGCTATAAAATCATCAATTAGAATAACTTCATTTCCATTTCAAACAGTTAAAGCATAGATATTGGACACAGTGCACACATGGACTCATGTAACTGTGATAGTTCGCATAAAATTATATATCTGCATAAGCCAAAAAATTTAAAAGAAAGCTAAACATAGCAGATGATAAGCTGGAGATAGATATAGAGCTGCATATTGGGGAACATGTTGAATTGTGATTGCATTAGCTAAATGATGATTTAAATAGCATTGGGCAGTGAAGCAATATAGAATGGTGCACTGAGGAACATAACCTGAAGCCCAGGCAATACCTCAGTGTGGCATCTATACTCTGTGCATTCAGGTCTCAAACTGATGAATGGTAGCATCATAAATGACACTTTAGTGCAGACTGAATAATGGATGGTGGGATAGGCTTAGACCTGTTGATATTGATACGTTTGCAGTAACTGGCACAACTAAAGCCACCTAGGGTCAATGGTCCCTATCTGCTCAAGGGCAGCGGATAGAAGATCCAATGCAGCTACAGAAAACTGCCGCTACAATCCATATAGGGTTTATTAGAGGTTTGAACTGAAACATGCAGGACACTGAGATAAATCTTCACGCCCAAACAATTCACATGTTAGAAAGAGGTTCCAGTGATTGCTGAACATATATTCAAGGCATTCAACACTGCTGATGATTTTCTAGCAAGTGCACCATTATCAAGGTACCAAGCATGAAGAAATAAATATAAATCATCAGATTTGATAGGATTAACAACACACTGATGCAACAATTAAGGCAAACAGAATTAAAATGTCCATGAGGTAATAATTACATGTATCAATTACAAACTGATATGTAATAACGTTCGAAGTCCCAACTGAACAGATTGGATCAGTAGACATCTGAATATGTACAGGAACTGCATGGGCCTTTGCATGGATGCTTAGACACTAACAATTGTCTGGAGCTCCCATCACAAATGCCCCCTCCCCCCCACGATATTGAACGCCAAGTGCATATATACATACATATACATGTGCATGTTCACACAACAAGATAATTATATGGCCGTAATTATATATAATTATTACATGCTATAATTTTTAACGATTATGGTCCAAAAATGAGTTTGGGACTCTCTGGAACCTTGCCAAAAACAACCAAAAGGAAAACCGTCAACCACATGACCAGGCAGCTAAACACAACCGAGATCTGATTGCTCATGCTATCTCATTGGGAAGAGCTGGCTTGTTCGGTAAAGCATGCAAAGTTCTGGAGTCAAATGGGTTAGCCCCCAACAACGATGCCACCTGGCAATTGCTGCAGTCTAAGCACCCAAGCTGTCCTCCCCCTGTAGCCCCTAATGTGAACACTATTCCTATTTCTGTTGGACCAGGCTTTGATATCTTGTCTACTCTTCGCTCTTTCCCAAAAGGCACTGCAGCGGGTCCCTCTGGGCTGCGCATACAACATTTGCTGGATGCTGCTCTTATCCCACTCACAACACCCATATGTGCTACTTTCAGGGACATTGTAAATCTCCTTGCTTCAGGAAAAGCACCTCCAATGGTGGCTAGGTTTTTGGCCGGAGGAACATTAATTGCACTACATAAACTGCAAGATGGAAACCCCCCAGATATTAGACCCATAGCAGTGGGAGAATCTTTAAGGAGGCTCACTGGAAAGTGCATTTGTGCTCTGGTCAAGGACAAAGCTTCTGATCTTTTCCAGCCCCTTCAACTGGGAGTTGCCTGTAGTTCAGGCTCGGAAAAGATTATCCACGGCCTGAGAAAAAGCATTGAGGACCATTGGATGGAAGAGGACTTTGTGGTCTTCAAAATAGATATGCAGAACGCTTTAACCTTGTTTCAAGACAAGCAGTTCTTGATGAATGTGCCACATCCTTTCCTGAACTTCTGCCCTGGGTTACATGGTGCTATGGTACACACCCCCTGTTGTGGCACCAGCTTGGTCATCTTTCATCAGAGACTGGAGTGCAGCAGGGTGACCCCCTTGGTCCATTGCTTTTTTCTTTGGTACTCCAAAGGCTGATATCAAGCATAGACGCTGATGATGATTGCATACAAGTGCTCTTTCAGGCTTGGTATCTTGATGACGGGGTCCTCACTGGAAGGCGCTCAGCTGTGTTACGGGCACTTTCACTCATTGAAGAGCTGGGTCCTTCTCTGGGCATTCACATCAACTTGACAAAATGTGAGCTCTTCAGTCACTTTGGTAATTCAATGTTCCCACCTGCAGTGAAGTTTTCACACCATCCTAACCTTGAAATTCTGGGTGCCCCGGTAGGTGATTACCTGTATTGTTCAAAGTTCATTGCTGGGAAGTGTGCTGATGCCAGGAAACTTCTCTCTTCCTTGGTAGATGTAGCAGCAGTTGACCCACATGTGGCCTTGTCTCTCTTGCGTTTGTGTGGCAGCTATTGCAGATTGGTCCACCTTGCTAGGGCCACTCCATCAAGTCTGGCAGGTTCTTTGAAGCTGTTTGATGAAGAAGTCAGAAGGTGCTTCTCATCTTGCTTTTCCATCGACACAACGGACACAACCTGGACACAGGCCCAGCTTAGCTTAGGTTTTGGGGGCCTTGGTCTGCACTCTTTATCCCACCACTCATGTGCAGCATTTATAGCTTCATTGTCAACATCTGGTTGTAGCAATGCTGATAATGTACATCTGCAACAGGCAATCATTCAGTTCAACAATCAGGTCTCTACATCAGATGCAATCACAGCAGAAAGAGTATCATCAAAACCTGTTACTCAGCGTTCTCTGTCTAAGAAATTGGAATGCCACCTTTTTAATTCTTTGTTAGGGGCTTCCTCTATGGCAGACAGAGCTCGCCTATTATCTGTTTCCGTGGTTGTCCATAACTCCATCTCTGGCCTTGGGTTTGCACCTTGAACCTAATGAGCTTTATGCCTCTATAAGGTGGTGGTTAGGGTTGGACACCTCTGGTGGTTCTCTGTGTCCTGTCTGCTCTCAGAAAGGCCTGGACCCACTTGGCCACCACGCTACCACATGTTCTCATGGAGGTGATGTAGTGACCCAACATAACCTGTTACGGGATGTTGTGGCTAACCTTTTTCGTCAGGCTCACATGGGAGTCACAGTAGAGGCGGGCTATGGCCTTACAAATGATAATAGCCGCTCACGCCCAGCAGATGTCCTGGTAACAAGATGGGAAAAGGGCTTGCCTGCAGCTTTGGATATAACAGTGACATCACCACTTAATCCTGCCATCCTTGATGAGTCTTGCTCAGCAGCTGGAGTAGCTGCAGTAGCTGCAGAGTCCCGCAAACATGTTGCTAATGACCCTAAGTGCTTCGAGCTGGGGTGGACCTGTGTTCCATTGGCTGTAGAAACCTATGGGAATTGGAGGGTGGAGGCCCAAGTAACATTTTCCCGCCTAGCCTCTCTACTTGCTGCAAGCCACAGTGTGTCAAAATCAAAGGCAACAGCTGACATTTATGGTCGCTTAAACCTGACCCTGACCAGGTCTGTGGCCAGGGCTATCCTGGCCAGGGGTCTAAGGCCAAAATAGATGTTACATATACAGTGCTCATATTGAACTCTTTAGTGTAAGTTTTCTGTATGTTATACGTATTGCTTTTTAAATTTTGTCAATGACTTAAAACAATACATGTATAATTATATTACACCAAGAATAAACACAGGAAAAAGTTACGAAGACTGGATCCTACTTAATATGGCTGTAGCAACACAACGAACGAGACATGTCTTTAAGCGACCATACAGTTCATGTAGAATAACTGATTTGGGC
Source organism: Spongilla lacustris (assembly GCA_949361645.1). Taxonomy (NCBI): domain Eukaryota; kingdom Metazoa; phylum Porifera; class Demospongiae; order Spongillida; family Spongillidae; genus Spongilla; species Spongilla lacustris. The sequence goes on from OX442428.1 coordinate 3,242,008, forward strand.
TTTTGAAGCCTGATGGAAAGCCTCAAAGCCAGCTGGGAGAAACAGGCCATTGCCTCAGGTCCCCATGCTCCATATGTTTCAGTCACCAGGAGGACACAAACCCAATCCAGATCTCCACATTTGTCATCATTAGCTGAGTGCTTCCTGACCTCTCCAGCCTGGGCTGCGGCACCTGCACAAACCCCCGCTTCTGACAAAGTAAGTGTATTAACCGGTGAGGTCACACAGATGTTATTTATAATTACAATTATATATCTACGCCACCACTCATGAGTTGGATCTTTAAAGTCCGGCCCATGCAAGAGGAGCAGCACTTGCAACCTTATATAAGTACATATTTGATTACTGCAAAGTGAGTCAGTGTTTACCATCGTCGACGTCACAGCACATTTGGCTCAGCCGGTCCAAGGCAGTCAACCTCAAAGGTGATCTATACTTAGTAAACATATATATAGTCTAAAGATTAACATGTTAACAATTAGTTCCGATACATGCATGCAATTCTGCTGAGACTGTACTTCCTCGCGTAGCAGTACAGTTAGGAGCTATAGAGGCGGGCGGAGCAAGGCCGGACAATTGCCCCTGGGTGGAGAATTACCGAAATCGCTGATGGTTGATGAAAATGCAGCTGACACAGCCTGAGAGCGTGACGGTGATTATTGCTGAAGTTGTGGAGGTGTGGAAGAAAGTGCCAAGGATAGTAAAGGTAGTGGTTATCGGACTGGTGGTTATCAAAATGGTGTTTATGTTGGGCGCAAATTGTGAATTTGCGCAATTTATATATTGCGCTGCGCATTATGTGAATCCACGTATTGCGCAACAATTTATAAATTGTTGCGCAAGCTGTCAATCCTACTATGCATGGTCCATTTATAAATTGCGCACAAAAATTACGTTGCACAATCTGTGAACTTCTGCAACCTAGATACAATATAATATCATGGGGGAGGGGGAGGACATGCTCTTATGAGTGAATTATAATCCCTTAAGACCTTTGTTCTCGGTTACCCTCAATTTACTTTCTAATAAGTGCACAGCTCTAAGATGTAGGTATGAGGTCCTAAGAAAAATAGTGTGCCCATTCTGCCCAGATATTACTTTAGATACATGCATCACACAGTGCAATTACATGCACATATTCACTCAGTTGTATCAAATACGGTCCATTTATAAATCGAATCTTTTGCGCAATTAATCATAACGTGCAACCATGACATTTATTAGATGACAAATAGTGCATTAAGGGTGCTTATCAACTAAGCAGACTGTTTCTCCCCAGCAATGCACACTTTACATTTCCAGTCATTACTATCATCTTTAAATACTGCTTGGGGTCCAATGTTCTCACATGACTCGTGATACCATTCCTTGCAACCAGTGCACTAAGCCATCCGTTCCTCACCATCATGTGGCATGCAGCAGTGACAGTATACATACAAATACTCTGTCTTAGGCTTTCCTGCATGGTTGTATGTTTTTCGAAGGGAAAGATGCATGTCATTTGTTCAATTTTCAAACATTCTATGAAATGTGGTCGTAACTTATTCTGCTCATAGTGATGACCTGCTGGGTTTAATCCAAATGCAAAATCAATAGCATTACAAATGCTATTGCAAATACTCCAGAATCTGATGATCCAATCTGACTTTGAATTAAATGAAATCTTGCTGTGATCTATGAGCTGCTACAGCACAACAAAACAGCAATATGCATCTTTACATTCATAGGTATTGTGGAGAATTTCCTGTCAAACACATTAACAGAAAGGGATTGGGTGTGCTCAATTGTAATCATGATCTGGCCAAATGTTCCCTCCTGCATTAATTGTTTGAATGAAGGACTCTCTTGTAACAGGAAATGATAAGTTCTGCCCTAGCAATGTGCTGTATGAACTGTTTTGATATACACTAAAAACAAACAAATGAAATCAATGAGTTGTCAGTCTATTCATATGCACAGTGCTGTATGATTGTGTGATGTAGCCTAATACAATACATAGCATCCCACCCATACAAATACACAGGGTTTTTTGTAACCAACATGACCACATTCCAATGACAAGGATGTAATAGAACTTTTCAACCATAGCAAGTACACGATAAATAGTCTTGTCATGCATTGTCATTCTGTTTTAAGTAGAAAGAAATAATTGAATACATCCATTCAAGCAATTATGAGTCATATATATGTGACATAGATGCATAAGATACACCAACAATACATATACATACTCAATATCTATAACCTACAGTTCCACAAAGCACCAGCCATTCCTATAAAATGGAAAATGCACATGCACTGTGCCTCTTTACAGAGGAAAGAGGAAAGAACATGCAGCTGCAACTGTTAATTGAAGGCAGCTGGTTTTCCTCTGTCAAAACCCTCAACATCCATGCAAGATTAGTTTTATATAATTCTACTTGAGGAGGGAGGACAAAGGAGCACATTCCCTCCCTCTATCCCTATACAGTATATACCTGCATGGCATGCAGGTAGATGTAGCTTTCTTGATTTACTCACCTTAGCTTAAGCTTGGCTTTAAGCGGCAACACATCAGTCAACCTCAGCTCTACGCAGTTTAGCAGCTCAAACTTCTTTGTTCTATTCATGAGAAGCCGTGACGCCACTACTATGCTCTCCCTTAACAGCTTGACGAATCATCTTGGCTTTCTCTTCGCTAACGGTTTTGCTTGTTCTTCTACTTTTATCTACATACCTTCAGTTTACAGCAAAACATCTCGAATATCAGTCGATGCACCTCTTTAGATGTGTTAACAACACGTGGATTTATCATTTATCACTCATGCTTTAGCTATGTGCCAGGATGTTGCGCAATTTATAAATTGTTGCGCACTACGTGGATTCACATAATGCGCAGCACAATTTATAAATTGCCCAAATTGATAGATTGCGCCTAACATTTATGTACATTTGGCCGTGCTTTAATTAATAGTGTTGCCTTGGGTACAGGTATATTGCGTAGTGATGTTATTTACAATTATAATTATTATACCCGGTAGTTCTAAAAAAAATACATGTAACTCAAGCACTCGAGAACGGTTTTCATTAGCGCAGTGGCGTAGGAACTGTAGTGGTCATGCATAGCGGCCATGGCCGCTACACTTTTCTGTGGATCTTTTTTTTTTTTACAATGATTGCCATGTATTAACAGCTCATGTTACTATGCATACACATGTATCTCGAGGGTCCGGGGTATATGTATATGCATGTAAGAGCATACATTTTTGCGATCGAACAGGAACTATAGCAAGTTGTTACATGTATATTGCGCGCTATAGCAAATCGATTGACTTGCTAGCGTTTTGCAGCTGCCATGCCCTCAAACTGCGGAAGGTTACTTTGGAGAAATACATCAATTACCAAGCGCAGGTAGCTCTGCCGTGTACATGTACAGTACAATGAATTCACCATAACCAATTGTGATTTAAATTAACTGCCATTAAAGGCTTTGTACTGTAACAAGAACCCCATGCATGCAGCGGCAATGTTTACTACATGTACTGCATTGCAGTATATAGAATTCATTACCGCTGCGTGGGGGCTTATAATCTTAATTCCTGTTGTCTTAGGAATAGAGCCTTTACGGCAAAATCACATGAGTACTTTTTACTGCACATGCAAACAGCAGGGCTATACGCTTTACAATAAGTGAATTGGTGCAATTCTGTTGGAATTCTCTCCCAATGAATCCATACGGCATGCAGCTGTCAAAATCGAGATCTGTTATTTACTATCAACTATGCATGCTCTCGGCACAAAATGGTGCCCTTCGAGTTATATAGCTGCGATGAGCGAATTCTGTTCAGGCTCAGCTACCGAAATTACAGCATCAGAAAGCGTGGAGCTTACCTGCCACTAATCCTCACTAACTACGATGTTTCTGCATATTTACAACCCATCATATACAGATCTGCTCAGTTTGATTGAAATAGTCGCAGAGAAGCTATAATTTTAGAACATTTCTTTCAACCCATTGAAAAATAGCACTTTGATCACATAATTGCATTTTTTTCATAAAAGATTCAAGTCTACAGTGTATAGGTATTAGCAGTGATCAAATTTCGTATGGCTTTTGAACATCAAATTTGCACAAATTGCAAATCTTCTGGGGCTCTGCCCCAGACCCCATATCCGCGGGAGGGGGCACAGCCTCCTCCCGCACCTACCCCCCTGTGCCCCTCCCATTTCTATTACGTAACCTAAGCCGCTACACTCACTTTATAAGGCCTTCCTACGCCTCTGTAGCGTAAAGAGCGTCACTGCGTCAGAAAAGAGCGACAAGCTTATATATTTGCGCCATTACAAGTTTGACATTGTTATTTAGTCTTATGCCAAAAAAGGGTGGGGGCATTTGCTGAATTATTCAATGTAATATCAGTTGCAAAGCAACGCTCTGACTGAAAAGGACAATCGTTCCATCATGGGCCAAAGCGCGTCTCGTATCCAACAAACGGACTACGATAATTTTCTTGTCATCAGCAATCCGACGGAGAAGATTGAATTTGCTACCACTCAAAGCCACATGGTAAGCTTTGCGATCAACCAACAGAGTCACGAGCGGTTCAAAGCGCGGACCCTGGGCCAGTCCGTCGTTAACGATGCTAAAATAATCTCCGAAACATTCGTACAAGTCGGGGCTGTGCCTTCCAGCAACGCAACGGTCCACGTAGCCACGGAAGAGCCAGACGACTGCACGTTTGAAGGCATGAGGCGGCGTTTTGTCAACAAGGCAAAATCCGTGGAAAGACAAGGCATGTTCTTATTTCATTTCTCTGGCCACGGGATACGGGCCGGAGATCAATGGGGACTGGCGCCTTCGGACTTCGATTACACAGAACGCACCTACATCACGGCTAGCGTCCTGAACGACTGGCTGACTGAATCGGAATGCAAAGCCAAACATGTTCTCTTCACGCTTGACTGCTGCTATGCAGGAGGCATAGCCAATGTCCTGACGGCCAGCATATCTCACCGAAGCTTGTTCGTCGTGAGTGCATGCACCGCTAATGAATCTTCCTACGTCGTGGGCACGCTCGGCCACTCCATGTTCAGCTACTTCCTCGCCGAGGCAACGAGAAAGGAGACACGCGACCCACAAAGGTTACCCTTGCATAACATCCTGATGGAATGCCGTACGTGTTGCAAAGCGCTATCCTCCCTGTTGGTCAAGTACAACACACCTCGAAGCGTCTCGAGTTGCCAAATCGACCCCGAAATTGCTTTTGTGGACGCGGGTTACGGTTGCGATGAAACGGACGGTGCGGTGGAATTTGCCCGCTTCTTGTACGTTACAAAACATTTCGACTTAGATGTGCCTATACTGCCGCTACACCCGGAAACTAAAAAATGGTTGGATAGTAGCATTGAATCGATTTCTTTGCTCCATCAAAAGGGCCTCCTTACTGGAAAGGTATTGACCACAGCAGTGTGCTCCATCATGTTAAGTATCGCGTCATTTCAACTGGCTTTTCAACCTGACACGGTATCTCACCCTAATACATTTATCACTGCATTTGTAAACATGGCATCCTTCTTCGACCTCCACTGTCCTGGAGTAGAAATAACGATCTCTCACTTCGAACATGGTTATGGGTTTTATACTTATGCCCTTGAAAAGAATTCCATTGACGGCACAAAGATAATGGCTTTGCGCAACGCAATACTTAGAGAAAACAAGCTATATATATCGGAGGACGAGGATGAAAGTGACGGCGTCCAGAATGAGGTTAGAATATACATACTAGAAGTAAAACGGGCACTTGTGCAGTTTCCCCCCCCCCCCCCCCCCCCCCCCCCCCCTCCCCCCCCACTGCAATTATTGACGTAAATCGTGTAGTAACATTACACGATACGTTGGGATAAGCGCCAGTGCGTGTGGGGCTCATTTCACGCTCTTTACATAAGGAGGGAAGGGTACCCCCTCCCTCACCCTCCCCTTCTTTTTTTTTAATATCCGACCTGACCTAGCCGCAAACATTCCCGTTTGACCTACCTTTTAGAACGAAATGAAATGAAAAAGGGTGAGGGTGAGGGAGGGGGAACCCCTCCCTCCTTATGGTAAAGTTGGCGTGCCGTCGGATTCACCACAGCGGGCCCCTTGAGGCTTCTCCCCCTTCCCCTCTTACTTTGTTAGTCGTCTTTGTTTAGTATCGAGACTTTTAGCAGGCGGTTTTCATTGTAAAATACCGTACAAATATACTACAATATGTATTGTACGATTTACGTCAATAATTGAAGTGGGAAGGGGGGGGGGGGGGGGGGGGGGGGGGGGGGGGGGGGGGAAGTGCACAAGTGCCGTAAAGCGAACACATTTTATTGATAGAAAACTGTTACGTGGGTTAACGAGCAACTTTAATAGTAACTTCAGTCTCAACAATGCACTCACAGCAACATGACGACGCCACTACGTAACTAAGCAAATCCTGCTAACCTATAGTCCTTGTGCGCATGCGCATCCTATATACTATTACTATGTTACAAAACCACAAAACTATCGCCAGTTTATATAGTAGGCTCAGCCTGGCTCTCATCAGAGCTAATGCCAGAGCTATCCTATCCAGGACTGTATCTCCTCCATTCGAGCATGCGTAGTTAAATTACGTGCATATTTATGTAATACGTGTGTGTTTGTATTATTTATGAAATAATAAAATTAATACTAATAAAATATAACGCAATTACATACATGCGATACATTATTACATACATACACAAGATATTACTTATACCCTAAAGAATTCGACATGCACAGCCTAACGTTTATATTGGCCTTAGACCCCTGGCCAGGATAGCCCTGGCCACAGACCTGGTTAGGGTCAGGTTTAAGCGGCCATAAATGTCAGCTGTTGCCTTTGATAATTGACACACTGTGGCTTGCAGCAAGTAGAGAGGCTATTATACATAATTGTAATACAAACATACACATACTAACAGTGTCTGTAATGATTTCTCACTTGGAGAATGATCAGCTTAAAATAGAGTAGAGAGGAGTTCCATCACCAAGTTCACTTCACCTCTTAGTTCAATACTGATAAAGGATTTATTTATTTTTGGTACAGTTATTGCATTTTCTCCTTAACTTTTCATCTACTCTCTTCATCTCTACAGGTGGCATCTCCAATCATGCTTGAAGTATGGATTCCTCTGTGAATGATTAAACACCGACATGCTTTTTTGCATGTGGATTTTATACATTACATGAATGAAAATACATTTGCAGATAACTATTAATATGTACTAGATGTAACAACAAGTGGAAAAATGTAACAACAAGTGGAAAAATTGCTACCCAGGATGATTTTAAACATGGGAATGTACAGTAATCATTAACGGAAGTAGGTTTCCTATTGTAACATGATCCCTTGCATGTTGGATACTTAGCTGGAGTGGAAAAAAAATGCTAACTTATGCAGATTGGTTTTAAATATGGGAATTAGTTCTAACCCATTTTAATGGAAGCAGGTTCCCCATCTTATACCCAGTGTGGTGCTAACCCAGGATAGTTTTTAAATGTGGGAATTAGTTCAAACCCATCAATAGAAGCAAAGTAAGACATGATCCAAGGTTTGGAAATTACACTAGCATAAAAAACAATGCTAATGCAGTATGGCTTTAAATATGGAAATTATCATTATAATGGAAGTAGCTTTTCCAACTCACTAACATATGGTCCCATGCAGGATAAAGAAATTATACCTAGCTTGTAAAAAAGGATAATTGGCTGGCAATTTGCTGACAAAGTAAAGTAAAGACGGTAAGCAACACTTCTTTTGTCCACATTTGACATGATCAATAGTTGTCGGATATGGCAACATTAGTAAGTGATCTTTCTGTTTAAAGGTTTGCCCTTGTGCCCAATGGAAACGAACGGCAATTGCAAATGCTCCACACTTCATTGTTTCTGCATGAATTGACTCGCATGTTACATTCAACGTTAAACCTCAACTGCAAAAGTCAGTTGACATCAATTTTTTGGCCAATTAACTGTGTTTCATTAAATGGTGGTAGAGATGCACTTGCCATAATGTTTAGAAGATGCAGCTCACAGCTCACAATAATTTTCATTATAACCCAGTGAGATCCACCACTATGAAGAATTTTTTGCTGCTTGCACTACGGAATGAAGCAATTATATGTTTCACTTATCATCATTCAAATTTCTACATTATCTTTAACCCAGATGTCACTTGAATTTGCTTTTGTGGTATTTAACTGGTCTTCCTGCTCAGAAGCTTTATTATCATCTGTTCCCTTTGAATGCCAACTGAAAGGCATATATTAATGTATACATGGTATTCCAGGCTCATGACATTGTACAACATGTACATGTGTGCCACATGATTAGGACTCAAGGAGAAATTAGTCTCCCAGAACGGGAATTTGTAGTGCATGTGAGTAGGGGTTAACTGCATGGTACTGAACTCTCTGCTCAGTCTGCTGCACTTTATTAAAGAATTCCTCCTGTAAGAGTACTACTGAAATGATATTATCAGCTAGAATAATGGAATTTGCTCGAGTGAGAAACAAATTGCTTTTTAGTAATCAAAAAATGCATGTATCTTCAAGTGCTGCATTTTATAGAATATTTATGGGGCCTGTCATGCACCGTGACATGATTTCAAGATCCAGATCATTATAATTACAGTGGTGTATTGCATCTGCAGCAGAGCTAGGAGGCAGAGGCCAGGAAGCACAGAGCAAACGACCCCAAGTGTTCAGAGCTCGGTTGGGTGTGTATCCCTTTTGCGGTGGAAACCTATGGAAACTGGGGAAGGGAAGCCCAAACTACCTTCTCCTGCCTGACCTCTCACCTAGCCATCACCACTTCCTCCCACAAAGGTAAGGTGCTCACAGAGCACTAGCTGTACAGCAGGCTGAACTTCACCCTGGTCAGGGCGGTGGCTAGGGCCTTACTGGCAAGGTGTGCACCCTCCCTTGGCCTCATGGACATCCTTTGAACATTCCTATGTATTGTATATGTACTGTAATTGAACTAGTTAATGATTTAATGTATCTGTACATCTATGCTTAAGTACAATGATAAATAAAATATAGTTGTATCAAAATCTGAAAATAAAAAAATCTGTTATTAATAATAATAATTCTTTCAGTGCAATTAATGTGTTTTACACATTAGGCATGCAGAGAGTAAAGAGAATATTAGTGTCTAACATATCTTGACAACATAGGTAAGCATACTAGATATATAAATGTGCATGGGAGGCTAAATCTGCCTTATGAAAGGTAATCCTGCACAGTGTATACAATCAGGATTACATACTTCCACTCTTATGTTCCTTAGCTGTGTATATCATCATGAACTTGCATCATAAACACTTCTTTGCTGACAGCGTGATAATTGGATTGAATCTAACTTTTCAAGTTGTCCATCCAGCCACCACAATCCTAACATTACATCATCACCTAAACTAAAGCATGAACTTTAGTAGTACTGAAACTAGTGATTATCATTGCAACCTTCCCAGGTATTGTGATCTTTATTTATCAATTTTACCAGTGATTTGATCAAATCATTTAGTTAGTCTTTCAGTTAAGTGTAACTTGTAACCTGGACAGAAGAAACGCTCCTTTACTTTACTTTTTCCAAAGTTTTGTGTATGCCAAAATGGCCCGACCTGCTGTGCAACATTTCAAACACAAGTGGCCTCAAGGATTTTGGTACCACTGTCTGTGTTTTGGGATTGCTGATATCCCTGGCATGGCGACATAAAATGCCATCTCTAAGAAAGAATGTACTCTATTTCCCATCCTGCGTAGAGAGAGATGTTCCCTTTTGAATGGCCTGTATTATTGTCAATGTAAACTCATCTGTGGCCTGTTCCCATTTCAACATCAGCTGATCTCCCAAGTGTGTAATGCTATTCACAACTGCATCATCATTTAACACAGGCACCTCCACCTTCTTTGCTGCTGGCCTTCGTCGTGACATTCCATCAGCATTGGCATTGCTCTTCCCAGATCGGTATTTAATGGTGATGTCAAATTGCTGGAGAAACAGCAGCCAACGTGTCAATCTTCCTCCAGTATCCTTTAACCCACGAAGTGAGGTAAGGGGATTGTGGTCTGTGAGCAAATGAATGCTTTTCCATACAAGTATGGGAAAAACTGCTACCACAGCTAGTGCCTCCCTTTCTATTGTTGAGTAGTTTCATTCGGCTTTACTCAACTGACGACTCCAATAGGCTATTACCTTTTCCTCTCCTTGCTGTTCCTGACTCAATACTGCACCTATTGCACAACCAGATGCATCAGTGGCAACTATAAATGGTAAATGGAATTGTGGGTATGCCAATATTGGGGGTCTGACTAAAAGCTGCTTCAGGTGTTCAAATGCATTCTGGCATTCTGTGTTCCACATGTAGCCCCCTGCCGTTTTCCGTGTCAGCTTATGCAAAGGTTCTGCTATGCTGGAGTAACCCATGATAAAACGGCGGTAGTAGTTTGTCAGTCCAAGAAATTGCCTCAATTCCTTGATGTCATTTGGCACTGGAAATGAAGTCATGGCACTTGTTTTTTTCAGGGTCAGCTTGTATCCCTTGTCTGGATACTACATGGCCAAGATATCGAATTTCACCTTTAGCAAAATGGCACTTATTGGGTTTCAGTTTTAGTCCTGCATTGTCAAGGTGTTGAAACACAGCTCTCAGACGCTCTAAATGTTGATCAAAGGTTACACTAAATACCACAATATCATCAAGGTAAATTAAACACTGCTCATATGTCAAACCTGCCAACACACATTCCATAAGCCTTTGAAATGTGGCTGGGGCATTTGTCAATCCAAAAGGCATTACATTAAATTCAAAATGCCCATCCCAAATGGAAAATGCTGTCTTCACTTGGTCAGCCTCTTCCATCTCCACCTGCCAATATCCAGAAGCCAAATCTAAAGTTGTGAAAAACTGTGATCCGGCCAGGGCCTCCAATGTTTCATCGATGTGAGGTAAAGGGTAAGCGTCTCTCTGGGTCATGCTATTAACTTTTCTAAAGTCTACACAAAAGCGTCATGATCCATCTTTTTTCTTGATCATCACAATTGGCGATGACCATGGGCTACTGCTTTCCCTTATCACACCGTGTTGGAGCATCTTCTCAACTTCTGCCTTAACTGTGTCTTGAAGCATATGTGGTATCCTTCTCAACGGTTCCCGAACTGGCGGGCCGTTTGTTAGAATAGTATGCTTGACCTTTGATGTCCGACCAGTAGGACCGCCCTCCGTGACAAAGAGTCCCCGAAACTCCCCTATCAATTTTTTCAAGTCTCGTTTCTGGGAGTGGGTAAGATCTGCCCCTGTCAAATCAACTTTGGGCATCTCAGTGCTGTGTGATTCACAGGAATGTTTGTCAATACTCATTATGCATTGACCCAAACTGAAGTCCGCAACTCGCATGCCTTGGTACAGTGTCACTTCCTTGGGTGCAATGTTGGTGATTTGGACATTCACTTCATTAGTACCGCCAACAGTGTCCAGGCTCCTAGCAATCAGCAACCCACTCGAGCTCTTATGGTTGGGCTCTACAATCCCTCCTTTCCTGTTAACACCCTTTACCAACATCCCAGATCTTGCCGGTATTTGGATAGTTTCTGCAATGCTAACCGTGAATATATACCTTCATGCATTGGCTGTACCATCCCCGCGCTCCCTTGGCTAGGTTTACTGGCAAAAGACAACGTATTTCTTGCGCAATCAAGCACCGCTCCATGACAAGACAAAAAATCAATCCCTAGTAAGCAGTCCACAGTAAGCTTCCTAGCTACAATGAATACATGTGAAGTACAGACATTGTTCACGTTAACCTGAAGATTCACGCTACCCAGCACATCTAATGGGCTCCCACCGTAAGCGGAGCCGCCTTAGTGATGTCCGCGCGGGCGCTGGTGGATAAAATATCAAGACTGACGACTGATACAGCAGCACCCGAATCTATCAAAAAGTGAACCGGTCGACCCCCGAGCAGCCCGCGTGCACACATCATGGTGTAACTAAGATTACAGCCACATACCTGGAATGGTGCCTTATTCCATTCGCCGTACCCGCGGCCTGATTCATCAATTTCCATGTCATTTCCTGTTCGCCGTTGACCCCGCCCTGCAAAAGGACAGTTACGTTGAATGTGGCCTTCTCTGTTGCAGCTATAGCAGCGATAGTTTGCTGTCGCTCGGCGTCCTGATCCGAATCGCTGCTCCAATGATTCCATACGGCGCAGTACTTGGTCCAGCTTCTCCTGCAGCTCGAGCTCGCTCTTTTGACCATGACCCTTCACTGGTGTCTCCTCCACTCGCAATGCCTGTACTTGCTGTGTTTCGATGGTCTGGAAACCAAGGGCTCGCTCAATTTCTCAGTATCGCACTTTTTACTGCGCCTTCCATCGTGGTCGGGCTACCACGCAGCAACATCTGCCTCGTTATTTCAGGGAGTAACCCAGTGACGAAACGTCCTAACAAGACGCTAGATTTGCTGGCATCCTCTCCCGGGTAGGCTTCACTAAACAACTTTCTAAGGTCCGCTTCAAAGTACCTTACAGACTCTTTCGCATCCTAGCTGGCCTGCTTCTTTTCCGTAAACTTCTTCGCTGACGCTAATGGATCTTTAGTGAGGCCGGTGTGGGAGGGCGGATTGTCCCCCCGTGCAGAATGTCCCCCCGGACATTCTGCACTAGGGCACAAGGACAAACTGTCCCCCCCCTAGGGTAAAATGTCCCCCCCTGGACACTCCATACTAGGGCGCAATGTCGTACCTATAGGATAAGGCCACTCCAATAAGATTCCTTGTTTCCCATTTCAATAGGACATAAAAGGCATGCGGGCGGGCGGTTCATTATTCATTATTCATTATTGTAAATTGGTACATGTATTAAACACAAAACACGTTATGCAACGTCTTTAATATTAAAAAAGGCTGCCATCACACAACAGTAAAAAGTTAAACGAGCTCTTTACGGAAGGATGCTCAACAACTCACACTATAAGATTCAATGCGAAGTACGGAACGTAACATCACGTCACGTAAATGTATATACCGTTTCCTTTATTCTATTATCTATGCTGGTGCCCACCTCCGCTTTAACTAAATCTATCCAGGACTCTATAGATGTGCTTGGAAGACGTGATCGAATAGAGTCTATACGAAAAAATCGCAAAAGGTGTGTGTTCTGCTTCAATAGTCCAAGGAAGTAAAGTAGTTTTTCTAGACGAACACGCAACAGATACGTTCAAGATAGCCATTTTTATGTCTATGATTAAAATAATGGATGTTACGTGACACGTGATCTAATAATGAATGAAAACATGCGGTACCAAATAATGGTGCGGGCGGGAAATGGGAAACAAGGAATCTTATTGTAGTGGCCTAACAAAGGCAGTTATAAACGTCCAACAGGCTGGTTTTGAACAAAGACCCGTCTTTATATAGCGTAAAAACCATCCTGCCTGGATTGTGCGTCCAGGATGGGAATACATGTGGTTCTACCCTAGTTCTGTTGAATGTTGAAGCAATAATTCAATTCATACGTCTATACATTCGACAAAGCACCTCCAAGTAAGGTTTTTACACTATTCCCACCCTGGACGCAGGATGCATGGTTTTTAAGCTATTTAGGATGGGTTTTAGTCTGGGTAGCCGACTGATCGGTTGTACTATCACGCAACAGATGAACTGACGATGGGAATAGCCTTTCCTGAGAATCTGATATGTCAGGCGGTGCACGCAGTGTGGAGCTCGCGCTGTGTTTATGTGACATTACTTTTCAGGCTATGATCCAAGTTGATCTATATATATATAAATATTTCAATCTCATACTGATGAGATTTCAGCCATGAAGTATATATCAATCACCACTCCTTAAGGAATTTTAATAATGAATGTTCGTGTATTTATGTGTGTGAATATTGGTTTCAATGAGTGCTTTGACGACACGGAAAGGATAAGAGCTGTGGGTATTCGTTAAAAGGAATTTAATTAATACTAAAATTCTAAATGTTCGTGTGGTGTCAGTATTGGTTACAATGAGCATTTCAAGCGGCGGAACGACATGCCGCAGCTTTGGCGACGGTTAGGAGCTACCGAGTAATGGCGTCGACGCGATCCCGTGTACTGCCGTAAAAGTTTCCCAGCCTTGTCATCGATGAAATAAAATGTTATGAGGGGGGACATTTTACCCTGGAGGGGGACAGTTTGCCCTAGTGTAGATTGTCCGGGGGGACATTGTACACTAGTGCAGAATGTCCGGGGGGACATTGCACACTAGTGCAAAACGTCCGGGGGGACAAATTTTAGGGGGGACATTGTGCACTACGACACCGGCTCGATCACTTAGTGCTCTCTTCAGTGCCGCTATAGGTCCTTCTTTTCGTCATCGCTCAGTGTGGTATAGAAGCAGTGGCGTAGTGTGGTTGTTGAGCGCCCGGGGACATAATGCAATAATGGCGACCCCCCCTCCCCTCCCCCCCTTCCTTACAAATAAAGGGGCGGATCTAGGATTTTGCAGCGAGGGTTGGTAGGCAGCCGCAAGGGCGGAGAGGGATAGGCCGGGCCTCGATCCTCCCAGCAAGGGGGTATGCAAAGCTCACCCAACGGGGTCTGGGGCGGAACCCCAGCCGCTTTGCAACTTTCGCACTTTTTAAGCCACAAAAACATGATACTTTCGTATTAACAGACAATAATTTAATGCACTGCATTTGCTTCCGCAAGCAACCTATGCCTTCGCACGTACATTCAATCGTTTACATTAGGAAATTTAGTTTGGGGAAGTATCCGCCCCCGCAAAACTACCCTCGCGCTATGACTGGCGCTATGTGTACCTGTCTGTACGATAATGGCTAACCGCTCACAATGGCAGCGAGCGATAATTCTGAAGTTGGAACTGCAATGTGCCTTGGGTTTATTCAACAGATTATAGAGGTGACGATTGGATACCGCATCTTCAATGTCGGTGATTAGAAATAAATTTAAAAGTTTGCGTGCAGATCGAGTGCAGATGTTTGTTAACAAGACTCAAGATATGCCAGCGGGCCCGTTCGCGTTAACGCGATAATTATCTGTGCAAATTGTCTATTTTGGCGCCCCTAAACCCCTGCGCCCGGGGACATATATCCCCCCTGCCCCCCCGTCGCTACGCCACTGTATAGAAGACCGCGTTGAAGTTAGCCCCACATTCCTCAGCCGCACATTCCACAATCATTGTCACTTCACAACCGGCCGTACGGCCCTAGTGAATTTCATTACGTACATTAATTACCTTTTCTCCTAAGCCCAGTACGGAACGTAACATAAAGATTTGATGAAAGAGGTTACAGGTTTGGCTATGCTATAGAGACCTCATTTAAGGTCTGCCTGACTTTACTGTCCATGACACATATCCATGGCCCCTCCCACCTGAGGACCGTTGGCTATGTCACACATGAATGTACTCATACACCCTAGTGAGTCGTGGAGGGCAGGCCAAAGAAAGATGTTCCTGGTGAGGCTATGTCATGGGGACCTCACACAAGGTCTGCCTGACTTTACTGTCCATGACGCATGTCCATGGCCCCTCCCACCTGAGGACCGTTGGCTATGTCACACCGGCATGCACTCATACAACTAGGTGAGTCATGCAGGGCAGGCCAAAGAAAGATGTTCCTGGTGAGGCTATGTTATAGGGACTGGACCTCACACAAGGTCTGCCTGACTTTACTGTCCATGACACATGCCCATGGCCCCTCCCATCTGAGGACCGTTGGCTATGTCACACCTGCATGCACTCATACACCTGGGTGAGTCATGCAGGGCAGGCCAAAGAAAGATGTTCCCAGTGAGGCTATGTTAAATGGATAACACAAGGTCTGCCTGACTTTACTGTCCATGACACATGTCCATGGCCCCTCCCACCTGAGGACCGTTGGCTATGTCACACCTGCATGCACTCATACGCCCGAGTGAGTCGTGGAGGGCAGGCCAAAGAAAGATGTTCCTAGTAAGGCTATGTCATGGGGACCTCACACAAGGTCTGCCTGACTTTACTGTCCATGACACATGTCAATGGCCCCTCCCACCTGAGGACCGTTGGCTATGTCACACCTGCATGCACATACCAACCTGAGTGAGTCATGCAGGGTAGGCCAAAGAAAGATGTTCCTGGTGAGGCTATGTTATAGGGACCTCACAAAAGGTATGCCGGACTTTACTTTTTATGACACATGTCCATGGCCCCTCCCACCTGAGGACCGTTGGCTATGTCACACATGAATGTACTCATACGCCCAAGTGAGTCGTGGAGGGCAGGCCAAAGAAAGATTTCCTGGTGAGGCTATGTTATAGGGACCTCACACAAGGTATGCCAGACTTTACTGTCCATGAAACATGTCCATGGCCCCACCCACCTGAGGACCGTTGGCTATGTCACATATGAATGTACTCATACGCCCAAGTGAGTCGTGGAGGGCAGGCCAAAGAAAGATGTTCCTGGTGAGGCTACATCATGGGGACCTCACACAAGGTCTGCCTGACTTTACTGTCCATGACACATGTCCATGGCCCCTCCCACCTGAGGACCATTGGCTATGTCACACATGAATGTACTCATATGCCCAAGTGAGTCGTGGAGGGCAGGCCAAAGAAAGATGTTCCTGGTGAGGCTATGCTATGGGGACCTCAGACAAGGTCTGCCTGACTTTACATGTCCATGGCCCCTCCCACCTGAGGACCGTTGGCTATGTCACACCTGCATGCACTCATATAACTGAGTCGTGCAGGGCAGGCCAAAGAAAGATGTTCCTGGTGAGGCTACATCATGGGGACCTCACACAAGGTCTGCCTGACTGTACTGTTCATGACACATGTCCATGGCCCCTCCCACCTGAGGTCCGTTGGCTATGTCCCACCTGCAGACACTCACACACCTGGGTGAGTCATGCAGGGCAGGCCAAAGAAAGATGTTCCCAGTGAGGCTATGTTATAGGGACCTTACACATGGTATGCCGGACTTTACTGTCCATGACGCATGTCCATGGCCCCTCCCACCTGAGGACCGTTGGCTATGTCACACCTGCATGCACTCATACAACTAGGTGAGTCATGCAGGGCAGGCCAAAGAAAGATGTTCCTGGTGAGGCTATGTTATAGGGACTGGACCTCACACAAGGTCTGCCTGACTTTACTGTCCATGACACATGTCCATGGCCCCTCCCATCTGAGGACCGTTGGCTATGTCACACCTGCATGCACTCATACACCTGGGTGAGTCATGCAGGGCAGGCCAAAGAAAGATGTTCCCAGTGAGGCTATGTTAAATGGATAACACAAGGTCTGCCTGACTTTACTGTCCATGACACATGTCCATGGCCCCTCCCACCTGAGGACCGTTGGCTATGTCACACCTGCATGCACTCATACGCCCGAGTGAGTCGTGGAGGGCAGGCCAAAGAAAGATGTTCCTAGTAAGGCTATGTCATGAGGACCTCACACAAGGTCTGCCTGACTTTACTGTCCATGACACATGTCAATGGCCTCTCCCACCTGAGGACCGTTGGCTATGTCACACCTGCATGCACATACCAACCTGAGTGAGTCATGCAGGGTAGGCCAAAGAAAGATGTTCCTGGTGAGGCTATGTTATAGGGACCTCACAAAAGGTATGCCAGACTTTACTTTTCATGACACATGTCCATGGCCCCTCCCACCTGAGGACCGTTGGCTATGTCACACATGAATGTACTCATACGCCCGAGTGAGTCGTGGAGGGCAGGCCAAAGAAAGATTTCCTGGTGAGGCTATGTTATAGGGACCTCACACAAGGTATGCCAGACTTTACTGTCCATGAAACATGTCCATGGCCCCACCCACCTGAGGACCGTTGGCTATGTCACATATGAATGTACTCATACGCCCAAGTGAGTCGTGGAGGGCAGGCCAAAGAAAGATGTTCCTGGTGAGGCTATGCTATGGGGACCTCACACAAGGTCTGACTGACTTTACATGTCCATGGCCCCTCCCACCTGAGGACCGTTGGCTATGTCACACCTGCATGCACTCATATAACTGAGTCGTGCAGGGCAGGCCAAAGAAAGATGTTCCTGGTGAGGCTACATCATGGGGACCTCACACAAGGTCTGCCTGACTTTACTGTCCATGACACATGTCCATGGCCCCTCCCACCTGAGGACTGTTGGCTATGTCAAACATGAATGTACTCATACGCCCAAGTGAGTCATGGAGGGCAGGCCAAAGAAAGATGTTCCTGGTGAGGCTATGCTATGGGGACCTCACACAAGGTCTGCCTGACTTTACATGTCCATGGACCCTCCCACCTGAGGACCGTTGGCTATGTCACACCTGCATGCACTCATATAACTGAGTCGTGCAGGGCAGGCCAAAGAAAGATGTTCCTGGTGAGGCTACATCATGGGGACCTCACACAAGGTCTGCCTGACTTTACTGTCCATGACACATGTCCATGGCCCCTCCCACCTGAGGACCATTGGCTATGTCACACATGAATGTACTCATATGCCCAAGTGAGTCGTGGAGGGCAGGCCAAAGAAAGATGTTCCTGGTGAGGCTATGCTATGGGGACCTCAGACAAGGTCTGCCTGACTTTACATGTCCATGGCCCCTCCCACCTGAGGACCGTTGGCTATGTCACACCTGCATGCACTCATATAACTGAGTCGTGCAGGGCAGGCCAAAGAAAGATGTTCCTGGTGAGGCTACATCATGGGGACCTCACACAAGGTCTGCCTGACTGTACTGTCCATGACACATGTCCATGGCCCCTCCCACCTGAGGACCATTGGCTATGTCACACATGAATGTACTCATATGCCCAAGTGAGTCGTGGAGGGCAGGCCAAAGAAAGATGTTCCTGGTGAGGCTATGCTATGGGGACCTCACACAAGGTCTGACTGACTTTACATGTCCATGGCCCCTCCCACCTGAGGACCGTTGGCTATGTCACACCTGCATGCACTCATATAACTGAGTCGTGCAGGGCAGGCCAAAGAAAGATGTTCCTGGTGAGGCTACATCATGGGGACCTCACACAAGGTCTGCCTGACTTTACTGTCCATGACACATGTCCATGGCCCCTCCCACCTGAGGACTGTTGGCTATGTCAAACATGAATGTACTCATACGCCCAAGTGAGTCATGGAGGGCAGGCCAAAGAAAGATGTTCCTGGTGAGGCTATGCTATGGGGACCTCACACAAGGTCTGCCTGACTTTACATGTCCATGGACCCTCCCACCTGAGGACCGTTGGCTATGTCACACCTGCATGCACTCATATAACTGAGTCGTGCAGGGCAGGCCAAAGAGAGATGTTCCTGGTGAGGCTACATCATGGGGACCTCACACAAGGTCTGCCTGACTTTACTGTCCATGACACATGTCCATGGCCCCTCCCACCTGAGGACCATTGGCTATGTTACACATGAATGTACTCATATGCCCAAGTGAGTCATGGAGGGCAGGCCAAAGAAAGATGTTCCTGGTGAGGCTATGCAATGGGGACCTCAGACAAGGTCTGCCTGACTTTACATGTCCATGGCCCCTCCCACCTGAGGACCGTTGGCTATGTCACACCTGCATGCACTCATATAACTGAGTCGTGCAGGGCAGGCCAAAGAAAGATGTTCCTGGTGAGGCTACATCATGGGGACCTCACACAAGGTCTGCCTGACTGTACTGTCCATGACACATGTCCATGGCCCCTCCCACCTGAGGTCCGTTGGCTATGTCCCACCTGCATACACTCACACACCTGGGTGAGTCATGCAGGGCAGGCCAAAGAAAGATGTTCCCAGTGAGGCTATGTTATAGGGACCTTACACATGGTATGCCGGACTTTACTGTCCATGACGCATGTCCATGGCCCCTCCCACCTGAGGACCGTTGGCTATGTCACACCTGCATGCACTCATACAACTAGGTGAGTCATGCAGGGCAGGCCAAAGAAAGATGTTCCTGGTGAGGCTATGTTATAGGGACTGGACCTCACACAAGGTCTGCCTGACTTTACTGTCCATGACACATGTCCATGGCCCCTCCCATCTGAGGACCGTTGGCTATGTCACACCTGCATGCACTCATACACCTGGGTGAGTCATGCAGGGCAGGCCAAAGAAAGATGTTCCCAGTGAGGCTATGTTAAATGGATAACACAAGGTCTGCCTGACTTTACTGTCCATGACACATGTCCATGGCCCCTCCCACCTGAGGACCGTTGGCTATGTCACACCTGCATGCACTCATACGCCCGAGTGAGTCGTGGAGGGCAGGCCAAAGAAAGATGTTCCTAGTAAGGCTATGTCATGGGGACCTCACACAAGGTCTGCCTGACTTTACTGTCCATGACACATGTCAATGGCCCCTCCCACCTGAGGACCGTTGGCTATGTCACACCTGCATGCACATACCAACCTGAGTGAGTCATGCAGGGTAGGCCAAAGAAAGATGTTCCTGGTGAGGCTATGTTATAGGGACCTCACAAAAGGTATGCCGGACTTTACTTTTCATGACACATGTCCATGGCCCCTCCCACCTGAGGACCGTTGGCTATGTCACACATGAATGTACTCATACGCCCGAGTGAGTCGTGGAGGGCAGGCCAAAGAAAGATTTCCTGGTGAGGCTATGTTATAGGGACCTCACACAAGGTATGCCAGACTTTACTGTCCATGAAACATGTCCATGGCCCCACCCACCTGAGGACCGTTGGCTATGTCACATATGAATGTACTCATACGCCCAAGTGAGTCGTGGAGGGCAGGCCAAAGAAAGATGTTCCTGGTGAGGCTATGCTATGGGGACCTCACACAAGGTCTGACTGACTTTACATGTCCATGGCCCCTCCCACCTGAGGACCGTTGGCTATGTCACACCTGCATGCACTCATATAACTGAGTCGTGCAGGGCAGGCCAAAGAAAGATGTTCCTGGTGAGGCTACATCATGGGGACCTCACACAAGGTCTGCCTGACTTTACTGTCCATGACACATGTCCATGGCCCCTCCCACCTGAGGACTGTTGGCTATGTCAAACATGAATGTACTCATACGCCCAAGTGAGTCATGGAGGGCAGGCCAAAGAAAGATGTTCCTGGTGAGGCTATGCTATGGGGACCTCACACAAGGTCTGCCTGACTTTACATGTCCATGGACCCTCCCACCTGAGGACCGTTGGCTATGTCACACCTGCATGCACTCATATAACTGAGTCGTGCAGGGCAGGCCAAAGAAAGATGTTCCTGGTGAGGCTACATCATGGAGACCTCACACAAGGTCTGCCTGACTTTACTGTTCATGACACATGTCCATGGCCCCTCCCACCTGAGGACCGTTGGCTATGTCACACCTGCATGCACTCATACACCTGGGTGAGTCATGCAGGGCAGGCCAAAGAAAGATGTTCCTGGTTAGGCTATGTTATAGGAACCTCACACAAGGTATGCCGGACTTTACTGTTCATGAAAAATGTCCATGGCCCCTCCCACCTGAGGACCGTTGGCTATGTCACACCTGCATGCACTCACACACCTGGGTGAGTCATGCAGGGCAGGCCAAAGAAAGATGTTCCCAGTGAGGCTATATTATAGGGACCTCACACAAGGTATGCCGGACTTTACTGTCCATGACACATGTCCATGGCCCCTCCCACCTGAGGACCGTTGGCTATGTTGCACCTGCATACACTCATATGCCTTTGTGAGTTGTATGGGGCACACCATTCAAGCATTTTCCCGGTGAGGCTATGTTATGGGGACCTCATACTAGGTCTGCTGGACTTGTTCACCAATCTCACGCGATATATGGTCCGTCCCATAAGAATATTGGTGTCATTCATGTTACTCATTTTGAATAATAAATAAATGCTTTTTAATTTCATGGTAAGGTGTGGCTAAGGAGTTGATTTATTGCAGATGGTCTGTTGATCTTATATGTCTTCATTAGAAGAGCTACGATAATCTGGGGGAAAGGATACTGATTAATGCATTGCATTCAGTGAACATTAATAATAGGTACCTCTGGCCAAACAATCAGCTTGTTCAATGGAGATAGCAGGAGTGAAGCCCTTTGCTTGACATCACTCTCCAGTTCTTGCAAATAATAAAATACTTCAAGTACCTGTGAAATACAGGACTGTAATGTTGTTATACATCTAGGGATCTAACACACCATGCCATAACATTCATACAGTGGCCAATATAAATCATCGTCGTGTAGCCTTTTTAGTTCAGTTAGATGTAGTTTAAGTTCTGATATTTTCGAATCGCTTACAATGGCTCGAATATTTGGCTGGATGGGAGAAGTTTCATTTGATGCAATATCCTTTGATGAAAATACCTCCATGTCCTTCACAACTCTTCTTATTGAAGAATGGGAATTTGTTTTTAATAAGAATATTTTGAATATTAGTATCATTGTAACTTACGGCAATGGCTTCCTTCGCAATTTTGGGAAATTCTTCATGTAGAGATCCTTACCCCATCTTGGTGCATATGTACTCACTGAGATATATAAGTGTATGCACAAAGTCATAGCCAATGGTTCTCAGGTGGGAGAGGCCATGAACATGTGTCATGGACAGTAAAGTCAGGCAGACCTATTGTGAGGTTCGAATAACATAGCCTCACCAGGAACATCTTTCTTTGGCCTGCCCTTCACGACTCACTCAGGCATATGAGTACCATCATGTGTGACATAGCCAACGGTCCTCAGGTGGGAGGGGCCATGGACATGTGTCATGGACAGTCAAGTCAGGGAGACCTTGTGTGAGGTCCCCAGGACATAGCCTCACCATAAACATCTTTCTATGACTAGCTGCCCTGTACCACTAAGTTATATGAGCGCATTCAAGAATAACATAGCCAACGGTCCTCAGGTGGGAGGGGCCATGGACATGTTTCATGGACAGTAAAGTCTGGCATACCTTGTGTGAGGTCCCTATAACATAGCCTCACCAGGAACATCTTTCTTTGGCCTGCCCTCCACGACTCACTCGGGCGTATGAGTACATTCATGTGTGACATAGCCAACGGTCCTCAGGTGGGAGGGGCCATGGACATGTTTCATGGACAGTAAAGTCAGGCAGACCTTGTGTGAGGTCCCTATAACATAGCCTCACCAGGAACATCTTTCTATGGCCTGCCCTGCATGACTCACTCAGGTTGGTATGTGCATGCAGGTGTGACATAGCCAACGGTCCTCAGGTGGGAGGGGCCATGGACATGTGTCATAGACATTAAAGTCAGGCAGACCATATATGAGGTCCCTATAACATAGTCTTGCCAGGAACATCTTTCTATGGCCTGCCCTGCATGACTCACTCAGGTTGTATGTGCATGCAGGTGTACTTGTGACATAGCCAACGGTCCTCAGGTGGGAGGGACCATGGACTTGTGTCATAGACATTAAAGTCAGGCAGACCATGTATGAGGTCCCTATAACATAGTCTTGCCAGGAACATCTTTATTTGGCCAGCTGCCCTGTTACAAGAGTGCATTCAGGAGTGACATAGCCAACGGTCCTCAGGTGGGAGGGGCCATTGACATGTGTCATGGACAGTAAAGTCAGGCAGACCTTGTGTGAGGTCCCCATGACATAGCCTCAGCAGGAACATCTTTTTTTCGCCTGCCCTGCATGACTCACTCAGGTGTATGAGTGCATTCAGGAATGACATAGCCAACGGTCCTCAGGTGGGAGGGGCCATGGACATGTGTCATAGACATTAAAGTCAGGCAGACCATGTATGAGGTCCTTATAACATAGTCTTTCCAGGAACATATTTATTTGGCCAGCTGTCCTGTTACAAGAGTACATTCAGGAGTGACATAGCCAACGGTCCTCAGGTGGGAGGGGCCATGGACATGTGTCATGGACAGTAAAGTCAGGTAGACCTTGTGTGAGGTCCCCATAACATAGCCTCACCAGGAACATCTTTCTTTGGCCTGCCCTGCATGACTCACTCAGGTGTATGAGTGCATTCAGGAGTGACATAGGCAACGGTCGTCAGGTGGGAGGGGCCATGGACATATGTCATAGACATTAAAGTCAGGCAGACCATGTATGAGGTCCTTATAACATAGTCTTGCCAGGCACATATTTATTTGGCCAGCTGTCCTGTTACAAGAGCGCATTCAGGAGTGACATAGCCAACGGTCCTCAGGTGGGAGGGGCCATGGACATGTGTCATGGACAGTAAAGTCAGGCAGACCTTGTGTGAGGTCCCCATGACATAGCCTCACCAGGAACGTCTTTTTTTCGCCTGCCCTGCATGACTCACTCAGGTGTATGTGTGCATTTAGGAATGACATAGCCAACGGTCCTCAGGTGGGAGGGGCCATGGACATGTTTCATGGACAGTAAAGTCAGGCAGACCTTGTGTGAGGTCCCTATAACATAGCCTCACCAGGAACATCTTTCTATGGCCTGCCCTGCATGACTCACTCAGGTTGGTATGTGCATGCAGGTGTGACATAGCCAACGGTCCTCAGGTGGGAGGGGCCATGGACTTGTGTCATAGACATTAAAGTCAGGCAGACCATATATGAGGTCCCTATAACATAGTCTTGCCAGGAACATCTTTATTTGGCCAGCTGCCGTGTTACAAGAGTGCATTCAGGAGTGACATAGCCAACGGTCCTCAGGTGGGAGGGGCCATTGACATGTGTCATGGACAGTAAAATCAGACAGACCTTGTGTGATGTCCCTATAACATAGCCTCACCAGGAACATCTTTCTTTGGCCTGCCCTGCACGACTCAGTTGTAGTGTGACATAGCCAACGGTCCTCAGGTGGGAGGGGCCATGGACATGTGTCATGGGCAGTAAAGTCAGGCAGACCTTTTGTGAGGTCCCTATAACATAGTCTCACCAGGAACATCTTTCTATGGCCTGCGCTGCATGACTCACTCAGGTTGATATGTGCATGCAGGTGTGACATAGCCAATGGTCCTCAGGTGGGAGGGGCCATGTAATTGTGTCATAGACATTAAAGTCAGGCAGACAATGTATGAGGTCCCTATAACATAGTCTTGCCAGGAACATCTTTATTGGCCAGCTGCCCTGTTACAAGAGTGCATTCAGGAGTGACATAGCCAACGGTCCTCAGGTGGGAGGGGCCATTGACATGTGTCATGGACAGTAAAGTCAGGCAGACCTTGTGTGAGGTCCCTATAACATAGCCTCACCAGGAACATCTTTCTTTGGCCTGCCCTGCACGACTCAGTTGTAGTGTGACATAGCCAACGGTCCTCAGGTGGGAGGGGCCATGGACATGCGTCATGGACAGTAAAGTCAGGCAGACCTTGTGTGAGGTCCCCATGACATAGCCTCACCAGGAACATCTTTTTTTGGCCTGCGCTTGCCCTGCATGACTCACTCAGGTGTATGTGTGCATTCAGGAGTGACAGCCAATGGTCCTCAGGTGGGAGGGGCCATGGACATGTGTCATGGACAGTAAAGTCAGGCAGACCTTTTGTAAGGTCCCCATAGGATAGCCTTACCAGGAACATTGTTTGATGAGTCCTACATATTTTAGCAGGCAGGACTGTGTTTAAATAAGATTTTAATTGAATTGTCAATGACATTTATGGGCGCGCGTTACTGTTAGCGCGCGCCGACTTTTGTTTTGGAGCTGCTGATTTTATTGGAATGTGCGGCTGAGGAATGTGGGGCTAACTTCAACGCGGTGGTTGCCGTTGCCATATCCGACCACTGCCGCCAATGTAACGAGACCAAGACTTAATCTTTAATAGGCATAGAACTCAACATACAGAAAAACTCTATTCCATGAGCTAAGAATGTTCTGGAACAGGCAGGCTTAATTAAACTTGCACTGGAGTGTTGATTGACCAGCTGACTAAGGTGATGATGACCTCACAGGTCGTTACAATTGTGGAACATGCATGGCCGTGCCGGGGTATGTCCTTTGTATTGTGTAGAGGCTAAAAACCAGCAGGTGAGAAAATGAGTGTTCCAGCGCTGGCGCCATGAAGTGTACTGACCCATGTACACGTTGGAACCTACGTACGTTAGTAGGTTCTATCATAGATATTAAAGTAAGGGGATTGGAAACAGATCAATGAATCTAATTAGTCACGTACAGTCCATGTTACGCCTACAATTAAAAATTCATATCGTACGCAGCAGCTGTTTTATGGACTGTAATATATAGGGACCAAGACATCAGGATCACAGGTTCACATCTTTGCGAGTGGTATATGGACAAGCAAAGCCTGGTACCCAAAGCCTTTGTTTTCCAGTCATACTTTCTTCTACACACTCGTAATGTCTTATACCCATTGCTTAAAAGATAATCAAAAATCGATAAATGCTTCTCTCTTTAGCGTCGTTACCTCTCCTAAGGCGATACGGTTAATGGGAAAATGACAGCCAATAGGCACGTAGCACACTGTGCACATCTATAATATGCAACGTTTAGCGCGCCAGCACCTGTAGAATCGTAGAAAAAGGTACAGTGCCAAAGTAACTCTATTTACGCTTCTTACGTACTAGAATGGAGGTTGCGAAGTAAAGAACAGTCCTCCGTACACAAAATTAAGGAAAGGCATACAGATATGACCTACCAACGACGTAGTAGTAACAGAATCGCGCTGGGATGAACTGGTCAAAAATAAAAGGTACAGTCCGTAACCGAGTCGCGTAAGGTACTAGAAAATCGCGTTCAGTAAGCAAACAATAAGAGCAAAGAGTCGTGCCAGTTAAAGAAATGCTTACAGACACGTAGGAAGATGTAATATGACGTTTTAGGACGAAAACAAATCACACAGTAGCAGCAGTTTTCAAGTCTTCGTTGGTTTAAGGGTAATAATAACCGTGTCGAGGAGTGTACATGTACAATCATGCGCTCACGTGATGCGTTTCCAATCCCCTTACTTTAATATCTATGGTTCTATGTAGAATTTGAACTGTCGTGAATGTAATTAGCAAAACACTATTGCCAATCATTATGTACAATGTACCGTAGAATCAATACTTTAGCCTACGGTGTTGTAAAACTTCCTACGCTTAGAAAGCTAAGACAGGTAGCACTCACCCGTTCCCATGATAGATAGGATTCGCTCGGATAAGAGGTGTATTGCATTGTAGCTAGCTTCGTCACAATTGAAGCGTAATGTTAGTTGTTATGCGGAAGCACTAGAACCAACAAGTTACAAACTTACTGCCGAGTTAGATTTGTTTTATGACTTTCGTAAGGGGTGTTCATGTTATGCTTCATGACACATTGTATAACTTAATTTCATTAAATAATGCCCGTAATTTATCAGGCTTTGGAAGCTATACAAGTGTGATCCTATCTATTCAGCGGCTTCGCCATTCATTGGGGCCAGAAATCATAGAAGCGATCTTCAGAGGGTGCTGACCATCGCCAGGTTAGAACAGAACAAGGTACATGTATAAAAGAATGGACCCTTTGCATGAAAGATCGGAAGTACGATAACGTCGCGTCTGGAGTAAAAACCACAGCGGTTGCCTAGAGACATCGTGTCACATTCGCGGACCTTTGCGTACTAAAATGGCAACGCTAGGAGTCATTCCTTCCAGGGCCCGCGGAGCCGGGGGGGCAAGGGGAGCAGCTGCCTACCCACCTTTTTGGCCGATAATATTATTTATTTGTACAAGTACACGCGCATGCAGGCGCGCGGCGGCTCCATCAATCTTATATGTAGACTTTGTTCTTTTGTTATTGTGCCTGCATGACGCTTGCTTCTTACAGTGATTTGATTGTTTGCTTGACGAAGGAAACTCCGAAAAATAAATATATTTGCTTGTCTTTTATAGATATAGCCAACCGATTGCATGGATTCGAATTCTAATTGCCCGGCCGGTCTGGGCGAACCTCCTTGAAAGAAGCAGTGTAGCATAGGCCATAGCTACGTTCTTCCAACCATGCTTAATCCGAAAGATATCGGCAGAAACTTCTACGACGAGACTAATGACAATGTGTTTTGCCATACGCGTGTATATGCGAGCAGAATTTGAGGGTAAATTATTAAAGAACTGCCCGAAACAAAGTTCCAGCTTGCTAAATGGAGAATTTTAATCATTCCACGAAATTTACAGTGCTTTTCAAAGCATTGACCAATGTGAAAAGGGCCTAATTTCGAAGCGGATTGTTACTATATTTAAACTGATCTTAGTCTATCCCGCTACTACTAATGCAGTTATTAGTGAAAGATCTTTTTCGACCGCTCGTCGCCTGAAAACGTGACTTCGTTCAAGCATGAATCAAATTAGATTCAATAACTTAGCTATACTACAGCTAATATTGGCCTGCATGGACCAAGGTGCCTCTCAGTGGGTTCGCCTCTATAGAAATAGAAAGCGACATTTTGGTATAGGATCGATATTATTGTGCACTCAGTGATTTGGCTTATACATGTATATTTGTATGCGCGTTTCTATGAATAACTTCCACATGTAGGGAGTTACGAAGGAACATTAGATTACAATAATTGCTGACATATGAGTATAATACCCTCCGCGGGCCCTGGCCTTCCCGCTCGAACAGTGATCCTTTGGCTGATCCAGTTCCTGGTCAAACTATGCTGCTAACAGTAAGTTTGACCGAGTCTGACATACCCAGAGCCATTTTAAAGCCATCCATTTTAAAAGGCTCCGGGTATGTCAGACTCTGTCAAGCTTACTGTTGGCAGCATAGTTTGACCAGGAACTGGATCGGCCGAAGGATCACTGTCCGAGCGGGAAGGAATGACTCCGAGCGTTGCCATTTTATTACGCAAGGGTCCGCGAACGCGACACGATGTCTCTATAGGCAACCGCTGTGGTTTTTACTCCAGACGTGACGTTTTTCGTACTTCCGATCTTTCGTGCAAAGGGTCCATTTCGTGATGTAGGATTTTAAAGAGAAATTAAGGAAATTATACATTCATAAATATTACTACAATAAACACCGCCATAATTAATTGTGTGTGTGTGTGTGTGTGTGTGTGTGTGTGTGTGTGTGTGTGTGTGTGTGTGTGTGTGTGTGTGTGTGTGTGTGTGTGTGTGTGTGTGTGTGTGTGTGTGTGTGTGTGTGTGTGTGTGTGTGTGTGTGTGTGTGTGTGTGTGTGTGTGTGTGTGTGTGTGTGTGTGTGTGTGTGTGTGTGTGTGTGTGTGTGTGTGTGTGTGTGTGTGTGTGTGTGTGTGTGTGTGTGTGTGTGTGTGTGTGTGTGTGTGTGTGTGTGTGTGTGTGTGTGTGTGTGTGTGTGTGTGTGTGTGTGTGTGTGTGTGTGTGTGTGTGTGTGTGTGTGTGTGTGTGTGTGTGTGTGTGTGTGTGTGTGTGTGTGTGTGTGTGTGTGTGTGTGTGTGTGTGTGTGTGTGTGTGTGTGTGTGTGTGTGTGTGTGTGTGTGTGTGTGTGTGTGTGTGTGTGTGTGTGTGTGTGTGTGTGTGTGTGTGTGTGTGTGTGTGTGTGTGTGTGTGTGTGTGTGTGTGTGTGTGTGTGTGTGTGTGTGTGTGTGTGTGTGTGTGTGTGTGTGTGTGTGTGTGTGTGTGTGTGTGTGTGTGTGTGTGTGTGTGTGTGTGTGTGTGTGTGTGTGTGTGTGTGTGTGTGTGTGTGTGTGTGTGTGTGTGTGTGTGTGTGTGTGTGTGTGTGTGTGTGTGTGTGTGTGTGTGTGTGTGTGTGTGTGTGTGTGTGTGTGTGTGTGTGTGTGTGTGTGTGTGTGTGTGTGTGTGTGTGTGTGTGTGTGTGTGTGTGTGTGTGTGTGTGTGTGTGTGTGTGTGTGTGTGTGTGTGTGTGTGTGTGTGTGTGTGTGTGTGTGTGTGTGTGTGTGTGTGTGTGTGTGTGTGTGTGTGTGTGTGTGTGTGTGTGTGTGTGTGTGTGTGTGTGTGTGTGTGTGTGTGTGTGTGTGTGTGTGTGTGTGTGTGTGTGTGTGTGTGTGTGTGTGTGTGTGTGTGTGTGTGTGTGTGTGTGTGTGTGTGTGTGTGTGTGTGTGTGTGTGTGTGTGTGTGTGTGTGTGTGTGTGTGTGTGTGTGTGTGTGTGTGTGTGTGTGTGTGTGTGTGTGTGTGTGTGTGTGTGTGTGTGTGTGTGTGTGTGTGTGTGTGTGTGTGTGTGTGTGTGTGTGTGTGTGTGTGTGTGTGTGTGTGTGTGTGTGTGTGTGTGTGTGTGTGTGTGTGTGTGTGTGTGTGTGTGTGTGTGTGTGTGTGTGTGTGTGTGTGTGTGTGTGTGTGTGTGTGTGTGTGTGTGTGTGTGTGTGTGTGTGTGTGTGTGTGTGTGTGTGTGTGTGTGTGTGTGTGTGTGTGTGTGTGTGTGTGTGTGTGTGTGTGTGTGTGTGTGTGTGTGTGTGTGTGTGTGTGTGTGTGTGTGTGTGTGTAACTGACGAAATAACCAGTCATTATGGTTTTAGCCAGGGTTGCCGAAGGCCAGTCCGGCCTGCCAGGTCGGCCTGCCAGGCCGGATATTTAGCTTGGCCTGGCAGGCCGGACCGTGACCTGACAGGCCGGCAGGCCGGGATCCACCCACTTATTGTAATAAATTATTTATTCATTTTGCGATGTCTATAGCTCACGGGTGTTTCATTGCATTGAAAAAATGGACATTAGGTCTCGTCCCCACTTTTACCTACGTAACAAGTAACTAGACCCTCATTATCGCATGGCATTGGAATTTGGCTTATCTTTTGTAATCCGTTCAACGTAAGCGCAGTACAGGTGAATATCTGTGTTGCACACCCTTCGAGGACTACAATGATATAAATTTTATCTTTTTAATGCTAACATACGCCATGATACGGGCCCGTGACTAATAGCGCTCCATTTAGAGTGGTTGGTTTCAAAAAGCTTTTTTTCGTTAATTTGACTGACATGAGGTACCAAAACGTGTATAAACGTATACAGAAGTGCTGGCTGTATGTGATTTGGTTGTTTTTGTTAGCAGACTTATTTTCTGTGAGTTGTACCAAGGCGCTGAATACGACCAATTTATGTATACTACAAGCATGGCGGCGGTCCGATTGCAATACATGTATGTACACTTCAAAAACGGGTGATGGATTACTGTGATCTCTCAATTTAAACAGCTTGGACAACAACATTGGAGCTTTAATTGTATCCGTAAACTAAAGCCGGTACGTAGTGATACAACTTTAGCCTTGATCTTTTTTTTTTTTGCATGCTGTGTGCGCGGTTTAACACTCTTATTAGTGGTGGAAGAAAGGAGGCCAAGAGACAGTGCCTCTGTGCCTGCATGGGATGAATTGTTCCTGAGGCAAAGAACAAATGGTACTAGTACTGAGTGCAGCCTAGTGGCAGGGGTAGAGGTGCAAGTGGGTGGAGCCAATCTGTACAAGAGAACAGTCATTACATGTTGTAGCCATGACAACAAAGCTGCTCACATGATAGGGGACCATGTTCATAGGTTGGTTCACCACTGGGCTGGATGGAAAATGTGATGAGGTGTGCTGAGTTGTGTCGTTTGATAGGGGGAGACATTATCGCAAGAGGGGCGGGGCTTACTATGCTGAACTAGTGCCCTTAAGATAACCTAGGGATGAAAGGAATAGCACCTTCCTCCTCCCATTAGCACTTTCTATCCTCCCAATCTACATACCAGTAGCAAGCTTAAGCCTTCGTTATGTAGAAATAAGGCTAGCACAGCTGTAGGTTGTCTTTAGATTGCCTCGAGACAGATTTTTCAACTAACTGTGTCCGCATAAAAGGCCCGGTATACCCTACTGCACTTGACATGAAGAAATTTCCATCCGCTTCGATTGCAGCATAAGCGCACGTGATACCGCTTTATTCATGATTAGGTAGTCCGGGGTAAAGGGTTTTGTTCTCGCTGCAGAAAATAAGTCTGCATATAAGCTAGGCATGTTTAAAAAGGGCAATGATCATACCCTTTTGTCAGTGCAGAAAATAAGTCTGCATATAAGCTAGGCATGTTTAAAAAGGGCAATGATCATACCCTTTTGTCAGGCATTTTCTCGAGAAAAACGGCTTGCCGTTCGAGTGCTTCAGGAATGCCAAAACAAAAACAAAGAAACCGTGAGATGCGCGACTTTAGTGGACTAATAAAGAACATCCCTCAGTAGTGCGCATTGATGTTTTGTAGGGCCGAACTGAATATAGAACATTTGAAAAATATTTTGGTATTTTATGGCAAACACATCTTCACAAAATAGGGATTAGAACATTAACCACATTTTAATGAGCTCCTATGGGACCCGGATAAGAATTGTACCGTAATATATATACGTATTCTAATTAACAACCTAATGTCCATCTCGAAACAGCCGTGAGCTAGCATGCAATATATATAGTTATTACAATAATAATATTCACGGACCCCGGCCTGACTTTCGGCAACCCTGGTTTTAGCTGTCTTACAGGGGCGGATCCAGGAGTAAATTTATAAGACAGTTGGCGGTGGAGCCAAGGGGAAGTGCCGCGAATGGGCGCGCCCCTCCTGCCCACGGGTTAGGGGGAGCTTGTAGCGGGGCCTGTGTAAGTGTGTATAGGCATGTTACAAAAAATAATAATTCAAATCCAAATAAAAATGCTACTATCAAAAAGAGCGTTAAAAACTAAATTTAATGATACTCGAACACAGCGCAGTTGTTTAGTATTTCAAAAGTTATCGCATTTTAAAGAGCCAATTTTTGTCACGGACTTCAATGAGAACCAAAAGCTTCTGTTAATCCCCCGTCGTCCTACGCGTAGGATTATCGTCCTACGCTTAGGACGCAAGTTAAAATTAATTTTTAGCAAACTCATATTAACAGAGAACAAACCAAAATCTCATTGTACTGTAGATATGGTTTTCAATTCAGAAAATACTGGTACTTCCTTGCAATTCTTCAAGATTGTCAAATACAGTCAATACTGCATTGCTAAAAGTTCGGTAAATTGCAAAGCAACTTCAAGTACCAACAAGTAATGTTGGAATTAATTAATTAAAGATCAGAACATTTTGCACTAAGCAATATTGTAGATTCGGAATTTGCTAGCTCAACAAGCGTATGAATGATAAGTATTTGTCAGTCGCATTTTGCTGGAATAGTAAAGTGAATGGACAAAATCTTGAAAACGTACAGTGTGATTTCGGTAAGAATGGCAAAACCGATTAGTGTTAGAACAAAAAGTTAGTCAAACAATATACAATTACAAGCGTAACAACGTTAAATGTGTAACACTAATAATAGACCAAATGTCAGGCGTTATAACTTCTTTTTTTGGAATCGTCAGATTGTCTCAAAATTTTATCAAACGCAAGAGTCCAGATACTTTTCTAAGTCGTCTGAACCTCGTATCTGGGTGCCCTGATTGATACGTTCAAGATGTGTCATTTTTAGTAACCGGCAATACTGTTAAGATGAGAGTTTATTTTTTGAAGTCAATACAGATAACCGAAGAGGAACCTTTGTGCCTTGGCAATAACTAAGCAATTGCCATAAATGTTATGGTGTGAACCAAAAGGAGGTACGATATATCATGCATACGCGAAGAGTGTTGAAAACTTGGACGCAAATTTTAGGAACAAGATGGCGGCCAACTATTTGCAGAATTGTAACGTACCTATACTGTGTATGCGATAAAATATGGTCTGGGTATGCATATCAACTGGATTGTCATTGCCCTGCTTTAATTAACTATATATATAGCTGTTCTTTTTTATTTCTTGTGGTCAACTGATTTTTAGCCACCCATATAGTACTATTATGGATTATTTAGAAGTTTACTGCATGTAACTACAGTGCAAAGTGTATTTTGTGCAGAATGCATGAGTATTAAGTACATCTCTAAGATGTGATTTGCAACTGAAGATTCACCCCAAAAGAGTGAACTCAAATGCTAATAACTGTATTTAATACATACTTCCATTCTGTGGTATGATTCAAATGTGCACTTAATTCGATTTCTGCATTAAGCTGAAGATGTGGAATTGACATTCAATTAATGTATAAGTGACGGAACTTGGAAGTCACTTATTTATACAGCAAAAGAGCTCTGTAGCGCTATTCCCTGGTTTTTTCTTTTGCATTTACTCAGGCTATTACTTGGAGATGTTCGGCCAAACTTTTGGACCAGTCTAAAGTTTAGCATTAGGCTAATTTAGTGGTGTACACTGTAAATAGTAATTTTGTAAAGCCTCTCAGCAACGCTGGGCTTAGGGGTTGGAGTGTTTGTTACTTAACCAAAATGTTTATGTCTAATGTGTGTGGTATGTGTGTTTCCAATGCCAACTTATTTGAACCGATTGGACTGAATTTTCATCAGAATTTCTGTCTCTTAGCACCTTTTTCAAATATTGCAGACTCGCTCGAGATCTGCATTGTATAGCTGTGGCTTCATTACACATACTAGGTCTTATCAGCATTGTAGTGGGCTTAGGCTGATTTTTAAATATTCATGTTGCAGTGTTTGGCTATTTAGTATAGCTGCTCTTTTTTTGTTTCTTATGGTCAACTGACCCCCCCACCCTGCCCCACACGATGCCCTCAATTGTGTGTTTTGTTTGAGCTGATATTTGTGTTAAGTAACTTATGTTCATTGTTTCTTTGATGTGTTCTGCTAGTTTTGGCAAATACCTTGCGCCTATTTATCATCAGCATTTTTCAGAATCTATATTGCAAATGCTCTTTTGAATATTGAAATATGATACAAATTGAAGTGCATAGTCGCATCACACTCAATGGAATTTGTTTTCATTACATGATTACCGCAACCACATGGCATCAAATGACTTAAATTTCAAATACAGTGCTGAACTATAGAACTACTTGTGACTTTTTCACACATAAGCATTCTGTATGATAAATCGCAATGAAGTTATGCAGTGTTTAGTATAACTTCTTTGTATGGATACACCATTTTGGAGGCTTGCAGTATGTGTGATTTATACCTGTTTGTGTATTCATTGGCTCTTTGTTTACATGTATAATTAATGTGGGCTTGTAACAGTTATAAATTGTCATTGTGTGTATAGCACCCCAGTACTCAAATGTAATATAAATATGTATTTTTAAGGTACATAGCGAAAATTGGTAGATTTGTATGTGATAAAGTAAAATATTTCATTTTAGCTACAGTAAATCTCTGGCCAACAATAAAAAGAATGGAGCTCAGTCACTTCCTGTTTTTCATTGAACTGTTTATTTTGTTAAAGGCAAACATACAACATAAGTGTAACTTGACCATACTTTCCATACTGCCATATACCACAAATATGTCAGTCATTGTTGACCACAGTGATGGCCCAGACATTATACCAGCGGTGTATTTGGCTTTGGAAATGATCAACAACAGATCAGATATTTTGGAGGACTATCACCTCGAGCTCATTGATGGGCATGCAGGATGTGGAGATGCAGTTCTTACACTGTCAGAAAATGTCCTGATCAAAGATATATTTTACAGTAAAAAGAACATTGTTGGAATAGTTGGACCTCGTTGTTATGACTCTGCTGAGAGGGTCGGTTTGATCACTGCTAAAGATGGGATTGCATTGGTCAATGTTCACACCAGCAGTGCTTCAATTTTGGGCAATGCCACATTGTACCCCTACTCTGTTGGTACCACACCTTCCATACTGAGGTTTGTTGATGCTTTAGTTGCACTGATGAAGCATAGTGGATGGAAGCACATTAGTGTGCTGTTTCAAGATAACACCTCGTACTATTCTGTCTTCCAACACCTTCAATGGTCACCAGATGAATGATTATGGGATAGCATTCTCCTCACTTGTCACAGAAAACTATATTCCTCTTGATGGTATTCATACATCATCTGCACGCGTAGTTGTGGTATTTGTTGATGCAGTTTTGGCAAAGATGCTCATGTGCACAGTATTCCATAAAGACATGTCATTCCCAAATTACCAATGGATCTTTCTTTATCAAAAACCTGCGGATTTTTCAGAAACTAAATTTCAGTATGGAAACACATGGTACAAATGTAGCAGACAGGAAATGGCAATTGCAGTGAACAACTCCATTTCGATTGATTTTAGGTATGTTCCAGAAAATCACAGTGAACCATTGTTCTCAGGATTAACATACATTGAATACACACAAAAATTCATTAGCGCAGTGAACCGGTACAACTCTGGGGAATATGGAGAACCAGTGAGAATGGCAACAACTAGTCCTTTGGGTAATGCTTTTCATGATGCAGTGTGGGTGTTGGCTCTAGCCTTTAAATGCCTCCGATGCATGGATGAAACGAGAGAATAAGTCTCTATGTGAGTATGGGTATGGGCAAGCAGCCAATACACATAGAATATGGGCTGAAGTGTGCAAAATTCGATTTCTTGGAGCTTCGGGCTGGAATAGCTACATCAACTGTAGTAAACTCACACCAGGGGTAGTTATTATGTCACAGTTTGTCTCCAATTACGTCACAGAATATCACACTTCTTTCAAATCCTGTTGAAAAGTACCAGGTGTCTCTGATACTAGTAGCTATTTTCCTGCTGTTTGTCTTGATTGCCTTCCTCCTTATTGTCATTATCAACATACTGAATGTGTTGCTTCGAGAACATAGTTCAGTTAAGGCCTCAAGCCATTGACTAAACCACCTGGCCTATTTAGGATGCTACTTCCTATTAATAGGCATTATCATATTAAACATAACAGAGAGATTTTTCTTTAATCTGAAGGTGAAAACATATCTTTGCAATAGTTTACCATTATTGGTCAGCAGTGGGTTCACATTGGTCTATGGAACTTTGATTGTGACATCTTGTCGCTTATATAAGCTACTTGTAGTATCAGCCAGAAGCCTTCAACGACCTCCAGCAGGTAATAAAACAATGGGTGATTCAATCCTGATGGCCATCATTGTAGCATGTACCCTCCCCAATGTCATTATATGTGCAATATGGATATTTGTTGATCCAATTATTGTCACTTCCTACACATACTTGGACACACGGACATATGTTGAAGTATTGCAATGTGGCAGTCAAATTAAGCAGGAATTTGCACGGTCCATGCACTAATAGAGAGCTTGCGATATTGAAGTAAAGTTTTTTCCTTGATTTTATCAATATTTAGGGCTTTAATTATTTAAATTCAATTTTTAGGATTTAATTTGATACTGCATTGATTTTTTTCCCACTGAAATTTGGTTTCTATGAGATATGAGACATCCAAAACAACTTTTCCCATTCTTATGTTGTTTCTCCATTCTACAGGGATTGAAGAGCTTAATATGTTCATAGTTGGTTTTGCCGGCTACTGTGTGCCATGTGAAAAGTTTAGAAACGTGTATCCTACGAACGGAACATAGAAAAAGTATGCTAAAAGTTGTTTTGGATGTCTTATGTCTCATAGAAACTGACATCAGTGGGAAAAAAAACTCGATGCGGTATTAAATTAAGTCCTAAACATTTGAATCTAAATAACAAAACTTGAAAAATTGGAGCCCTAAACATTGATAAAATTAGGGAAAAACTTAGCCACAATATCGCAGATAAAAGCACTCTATTAGTGCATGGACCATGATATCGCTGCTTAATTTGACAGCTACTTCCTTCACGCTGTGGCGGACTTTAATACATCTGCATGTATTGTGTATCGATCTGGTTTGCATGTATAGGTTGGATTCAGTGCACAAACACTACTGCAAGCTTGCATTAAATAACATGCAGCTTCCCCAGTGCACACCACAATGGTGGCAGTTTATTTAACATTACTTGAATTTGAAGAGTTTATACCAATTCTTAAAGAAGAGAAAATATTCAGAAGTACGCTGTGCCTCCTTTACAGTTTCTGTTGACGAAGTTCTAGGTTGGGAAGCAGAATGCTTTATTAAACTCCTTGCAGAAAAAATTACTATCAAACGGGAAAAAAATCATATCCAGAAGTAGCAGGATAGGTACGAACTAGGCTATCTTTTGCCATTTTGAGGGCCGCAAATTTATGCTCACGGGGTTCTCGAACCAAATGGAGAAGTGGTGCAGCTATGGATGATGGGACTGGTCTACCAGAACTTGTATATTAAGTGGCTCAGATATGTATTATTCAATATTATTTCTTGTATGTCATTATTCGGTGTATTTTATGTTGTAAATGTTATTTACTTGTGTATGTCATGTTCATTATTCCAATTCCTTAATTATGTCTAAATAAGCATATATGTACTGTTCTTCCATCCGACTTGATGCACTAGTATAAAAAATAACAAATGATGCATCCATTTTTATAGGCACATAAATATGCACTTGTTGCCCATAAAGTTATTAAAATAAATCTCTCGGCAGCTTAGCCATGCAAATTGCCTGTTAAAAGTCATCAATAATGGAATCTCGATGGCGGCATGCTTCATCACTATTTTCAATGACATGACTGGCCTGTTCAGCATTTGTGTTCAGCTCGTGGGGTATTGCAGTATCTGGCATGGTCATGGGGCTTTTATTTTGACAACAACTATTAGTAAGTGGTTTACACTGTGTAATGAAAAGAACAATGATTCCAACACCGATGAATATCAGAGGGACTAACACCAGTATGTACACCATGGCTGTGATGAACACATTCTCTGCAGCTATTACAGTCTGGTGGTAAAGCAGCTGGGTCATCACAAGCAGGTCAAGCAACAACAGCATATCCACACTATTGAGCCATCTCACCTCATATGGCTGAAAGATAGCAAGTAAGATGCAGAGGGTAAGAAACACTATCACATATATAATAAGATAAGATGCCAGGTTGCCGAAACCAACTATCACCAACCATGCTATAAAATAGACAGAAGGATACCAGCGATAGGATTTTTTATAGCATGATTGGAACTCATCGAGAAATGGTTTAACCTTGCTAAGATTAATATATTTCCAGAGAAATGGAGAAACCATTAGAAATATGACCAATGGGAATATAAGAAAGACCATAAACACTATGGATATGATGGCAAGTGGTAAATGTAGCCCAGTGAAGTACGGCAGATCTGGTTGGAGTTGAACTCTTGCATTTTCCCCAACTATTTTGTATTGCAAAATGTTAATACATGTCGCAGCAAGGGACCAGAATGTGAAGAGAACAAGAAGGCTGATTGACTGCATTGGAGAAGGGTGGAATTTAGCGAGAACCTTTGGACAAAGCCACACTAAGGTATATGTCACTGTCAGCATGGTTACCACGACTACTGGTCCAAGGAATTGGAATGCAAATATCCCAAGTGCACCAAGTGATGGAAAGAAGCACCATTTAATCTCACCAAAGATATCTAAGGGCAAGTGAGTGATTGTCCTAAATGCCTGAACAATGAATTTGAGTACAGAAAACTGAGAAAGGCTCAGTGGCAGGCGCCCAATGGATGCCATGAAAAATAAAGGACTAAAAAAGTACCCCACCCCTAGTGATTTGTGTGACATACCTTCTGAGCCTTGACTAAAAACAGCTCCCAATTTATTGCTCACAACTATGAATATAATAATAGCCTTTGTGAATTCAAAGATGGTTGTTATTGCCAATAGTCCAAATGAATGCATCATTGAGCAGCTGTTATCAGCAACACATCGCAGTGGTGGGAAAGAGAAATAATAGCCATTCTTACATTCTGAACACAGTAGACCAGCTTTATTCCCAGTGCATTGGTTGTCAGGCTGCTCATTGAGAAGATGAAACGATGCATCTGTGGTCAGAGGACAAGGTAATCCACTTGTCTTGCAGGAAAGGCAGGGTAATACCACTGATTTGTTCTGATCCCAGCCTTTCCAGTATCCTGAACGAATACATGCTGCACCATAGTTCACTGAACATACATAATTATCTTTTCCGATATTTGGAGAGATGCACTCACATGTGTGTGTGATGTTGTTAAACTGCATTATGAAATTTGGACACTTCCGAAGTTGAAATGATACAGATGCATTGGGTTTACCATTGGCTTCACATGTAAATGTGATACTTATGTTACCAGTTGTATTACTGGGCTCCACTGCACTTTGAACCTGGACTGTGGAGTTCCAACCCATTGCTGAAGCAAGAGTTGTGAATTGTTTCTGAGGGATGTATAGTGGGCATGACAAATAAATGGAATCAACTGGATCATTGCAATATGCTATTACCCCATCTTGCTGGTTGATGGAAACTTCCCCTTCACAAGTTACACTATTCTGGAAAAAGTCAGTGACCAGCAAATTCAATATTATGTCCATGCCAGGAATTACAGTAAACTCAGCATTAGGCTGTACAGAGAGGCTGGTAGCTGAAGTACTTATACTGCAATTTGAGCCATTTCCAACATAATAAAGGAAAGATGTGAGAGAAAGGCAGGCACTGAGGTTCGTTGGATTATCAATAAATACACATGACTGTTTGGAGTTGATAGTTTGGATGCTAAGGTTACCATTAGATGTGTCGAGAAGAGGGCATGACATCTCTTCCATGTACACTGCACTGCCATACTGGGCAAAGTTATTCACGAAGAAGACAGTTGCATTTCCTAAAGTAGTCACCTTCGACCTTGTCAGTCTTACTGCTCCACCGAGATATCCAGTGCTGTTGGCAATGGTTACGTTTCCACGTATTTGTACGTTTGCATTGGTTATCCAGATAGCAGCGGACCCTGTACATTTGCTGATAAATGTGCAGTTACTGATGAATACTGTTGTTCCAGCCAGCAGATTATGTGAGATAAGAAGGCTTGACTCTAGGGAGTATGGCTGAACGAATCCGAAGTCACTTGACTCAATGTCCACATAAGTTGAGTCAATAATTCCAATACCTTTACTGTCCGTTATAGTGCAGTCATAAAAGCGCAGAAAATCAAGGCCATATCCATGAGGTCCTGAGCATTGTTCGAAGGTCAACCTTTCTAGGGAAACGGATCCTTCCACTGAAACGAAGGAAATCTGACTATAATTGGTGCACGTGATGCTAGGTTTTTGGCCAATGGCATTGCCTTGGATTAGCAACGTCAAATTTCTAGCAAGAGTGAAATCTGGCTCCGTAAAGTACTGATTGTTAGATACAGTGACAACAATGGAAGTTGAGCTGTAGTTAGCCTCGCTTAATGACCGCATGACGTAGTCCATAGTGCGGCAGGATGTTATCCCGTTCAAGCAAGTACCGGAGTCTGTTCCATTTTCAGAGATGGAAACCTCTAAAGAAACGCAGAGATAGGCGCGTACCAGCGAGTGTAGCAAAAAAGCGAAGAAACACATCATCATTTTATACACGTAGCTTCTAGCATGGATAAAATTTACGCAACTTTTTTTTCTCTTCTGATTTACCCGATTACGCGCACATGCGCGCTTGCATGGGTCATGCGGCATGAATATACATGCATACGAAACAGTTCAAGGAAACGATACCAACCTTTGTTTAATTTTTGGATGCATTAGTTTCTTACGCGTTGGCTTCCTAGCTACTACTCGACGGAGCTATAATATAAGCTGGCCTTAATTATACTGCATGTATATATATATAATTATATATATATATATATGTATAGTATGAATCTGTATGATGTATGCAGTGCACACTGAATTTCAACCTCCAATCGCATTTCAATGCACCTCCAATACTTATACAATCTCATGTACTTTGCATCGAAATGTGCATGGTGCATGCATGGTATCGCGGGGCATAATTTCAACGGGTAAGAATTGCATACTCGCAATTAATTTTTTTTTTTTTTTAAAGGAAAAAAAGGGATCTTTCTATCCCATATTTCTGGATCAACTTCATTGGCTTCACGCTATATATGTGTGACTTGCATGTACAAGTATGTATAGTGTGCGCATGTGTAGGTGTGACTATTCCTTCCTTATAGGAACAACTTATGACAACTGTTATACGCTGTTTGGGGTTCCTTTACCCGTATAAGGACGTGACATCTTCGTCGACGAGGCAGAAGTTAGTCATGCACATGCACAATACGTAATATCATGTAATGCAGAATTTACAGTGCTGCACGTTTTGTTTTAAAAATAATACTAAACTATACATGTATACCGGGGTAAAGCATATACAAGTACAGATGAATCCATAAGACAACGCATCGAGTATTGTAATGAAATAAGCCTGCAGAATGTATTTGTGTATCTGTATTTGTTATAGGATTCTGTAGTGGCTGGAGTGCTGTTATATGATCCGGCCCATGCAGTGAGAGCTATCCTGCATGATGCGAACTGCCTGAACCTGCTAGCAGATTTATGTCGCTAAAATTCTTACGACAGTAGTGCACTAATGGAGCATTTAGAACTACCGTAACGATGATCCCATTTAGGATCAGTGCTGTTAACACCAAGATGTAGACGAGCACTGTTATAGTGACATCTTCTTGGGTTTGAAGAGTTTGTTGCTGAATCGGTATACAAGCAATATGTAGAGTGCGCATGTGTAGGCGTGTCTATTCCTTGTAGGCACTACTATGACAACTGTCATACGCTGTTTGGGGTTCCTTTCATCCGTATAAGGACGTGACATCTTTGTCGACGAGGCAGAAGTTAGTCACATGCACATTATATACAATACGCAATATTATGTAATGCAGAATTTACAGTGCTGCCCGTTTTTGTGTTTTAAAATAATAACACTAGAAAAGCATACAAGTACAGATAAATCCATAAGACAACCAATATAACACATCCAATTGTAATGATATAAGCCTGCAGAATGCATTTGTTCATCAGTAAGCCATTCTAGAACTGCATGTAGATTAATCTTTGTATTGCTGTATTAGGATCTTGTACCTTATCTGATAGAACATGTAAGGTATGATGTTCCCTTTCACTGCATGGGATTCTCAACAATTGTAGAAACTGGAGTGCTGTTATGGTCATAGTGAGAGCTGTCCTGGTGGGAAAAGCCTGGACCTGCTGGCCGATTTACTTTGCTAAAATTCTTCCGACAGTAGTGCACTAATGGAGCAATTAGAACTACCGTAATGATGATCCCATTTAGGATCAGTGCCGATAACACCAAGATGTAGACAAGCACTGTTATAGTGACATCTTCTTGGGTTTGGAGAGTTTGCTGCTGAATCAATGCAACAGTTACCAAAAGATCCAATAACACAGCCATGTCAATACGGTTCAGAAATTTTTCCCTATATGGTCTCACACAGTGCAGCAGAACACACAGCAGACCCAGTACGACCTCATAAGCCAGCAGATAGTTGGTGCTTTCAGAGACACCAACAATCACCAACCAGAAAAGAAAGTAAACTGCAGAAAACCACTCATGCTTGTCTTTGTAGCCCAACTGAAGGCCATGGAATGGAGAAGCCTTGAGCACACCATTCGTAACAGGCAATAGTGATAGTGCAAACAGCACACAGCATGGAAAAACTAACAGTGAGAGTAGGAGCACTGCTATAATGAACAGAGGTAAGTGTGCACCTGATAAGTACTCCAAGTCTGGCTGCAGCAGTACGCGAAGTGAGCCAAATGGTCCAATCTCCATGTACTTGAAAATATTTATGGAAGTGAAGGAGACTGTCCACATTGGCCAGAGGAGAAAGATACCAATGGACTGTGGTAAAAAGGGCTTGAAGTGACTTGGGAAACAGAAGCTAAGACTACTTATGATACATAGCAGAACCAATCCAACTGCAGGTCCAATATAGTTGAGTGCAAATGTGCCTAATGGACCTATGGATGGAAAGAAGCACACCGGTATTTCACCAAATATATCTAGAACAGGGAGGCTGATGGACCTCATTATGGATACTAAGACCCTCAGCTCCTTGTACTGTGGCATGTATGAAAAAGGAAAGGTGCTCACCACATGGAGGTATACAAAGGAACTGTACAAGTAGCTAAGCTGATTCAAACTGTCACTTTTGGTTGTAAATGAAATAATGCAAAGGGCAGCCAAAGATATTAGTATGTGGATGATGATTGATGCCACTAGAATACCAACTGATGAGCCCACTGGGCATGCACTGACACACTGCAGAGGGTAGTGTGTGATGAAGTATCCATCTTTGCATGTCCTACAGAGCACCCCACCATGATTGGTGGAACACTGATCATCAGGGTGTAGACCTAGAAGCCGAAAGGTAAACCTGCCATTGATGGGACAGAATTGTCTTTGAGGAAAACAATATGGTATATTACAAGATAAGACAACAAAGGCATCTTCATCTGACCCTATCCAATACCCATTTTCAATACATGAGGCTCCAATG
Source organism: Spongilla lacustris (assembly GCA_949361645.1). Classification (NCBI taxonomy): domain Eukaryota; kingdom Metazoa; phylum Porifera; class Demospongiae; order Spongillida; family Spongillidae; genus Spongilla; species Spongilla lacustris. The sequence goes on from OX442428.1 coordinate 3,286,128, forward strand.
CTTACAGAGCAGATTAAATGGGAACTTCCAAATATTGGTATAATGCATTCACAAGAACGTGTGAGATTATATTGTAAAGTGTTAAAAATGGTGGGCACTTTTGAACAGTAAATGATATTGAAGCCTCTGGACCAGGACTACTATTACAGACAAAGGCAATTGTGATATTCAAATTGAGCTGCAAAATGGCAGGATCAGTAGCAGTTCTGATCTGAAGTGTGGAATTGGCATTGCTTGAATCTGAAAGAAGTAATGATGATTGTGACAGGGACACTAACGGGCATGCCAGCTCAACTTCATATCGTGGATCGTTGCAAGAGATATTTAATTGCTCACCATTATACATCAGTATCATTGTCATGTTGGCTGAACAAATCACTGCATTTTGAAAATAGTCAGTAACAGAGACGTTTAGAATAATATCCCTCCCAGGAAAGACATCGAAATTTACAGGCAAATCAGTGGAGATATTGGTAGCTGTTGTTCTAAGGAAATAATTAACATTGTCAGAAGAAACATTGTATGAGAGATTGTCTGTGACACAATTATCCAAATCACCATCAATGTATATTACAGTCTCACCAGTATTTCCCGTATTGTTATTGTTTTGAAAAACAAAGTTAACGTTGGGGTATCCAATCGAAGTACTGAGCAGTGGGCAGGCAATATTTTCTACATAGACAGCACTGCCATATTGGGCACGGTTACCCACAAACAAGACACGCACAGTAGCGTTGCCAGTAGCTATTACTTGCGAATATGTCATTCTTACTGCACCCCCTAACTGTCCAAAGCTATCCATGAATGTAACGTTCCCTTCTATTTGAAGCACACATCTCACTATCCAAAGAGTGGTGGCAGTCTTTTTCGGGGGTCGTGCACTAACAAATACGGAATCTTTTATTGAAAGCCGTGTCATGGCTTCATTTGTTACAACAAGGCAAGCATCTTTGGAATAGGCCTCGGAAAATACGAACTGAGATTCCGTTATGTCAACGTAGCTAGTGTCTTTGATGCACATACCCCTGCTGAACATAACTTGACAAGCAGAAAAGCTGAATCCAGTGAGTCCAATGGCGTGGGGACCAGAGCAATTGATGATATTGATTGATTCCCATTGCACAAATATCGAGAAGTTGGAGTTCGAAGAGGATGAGAAGGTTAGACTCCCTTCAGTGGAGCAAATTACGTTGGGCACGAGAGAAACGTTGATCTGGGATCCTCTAATGCGCAAGTTCAAATCGCAAACGAAGGTGTAAGCGATGGGTACCTCGATATATAAAACAGCATACTCAATGTTGACGATGACGTCAGAGCTTAAGCACGGTGAACTCTGGTTGCCTAAAGCTCTCAAGACGTAGTCTAACGAAACGCAAGGCGTGACACCAGTTATACATTCCGATACGTCCGCACCATTTTGGCTAACAGAGATGGAGATTTTGTTATTAGCAGATTGACTAGTCCTCATAAAGGAGACCACAGCAACACAAATGCATAGCAACCAACTTGAACGATCCATCGGGTCGATGCAAGCGTATTTCCAAGAGTGTCAATTAATTTACGGAATGTGCCGATAAGGGTCTGGGTCACGGGTGTTTCATTGCATTGAAAAGATGGACATTAGGTCTCGTCCCCATACTTGGCGATAGAAGATTTAATGGAGACCTCATTATAGCATAGCATTGGAATGTGGGCTCTCTTGTACAATCCGTTTAAAGTAAGCTTTATACACATGAAAATATGGGTTAAGCATCCTTCGAGGATTACAGACATACCAGCGTTATGGTATTTGTGTGCACGTACGCCACGATATCGAGCCTGGACTGATAGCGCTCCATTTGGAGTTATTATCTTCGAAAAATGTTTTTTCTTTTTTTTGCCTGACAAGTGATCTATAAACTTATACGAGAGTATACAACAGTGTTACCTCTACGTATTCTTACTATCTCTGTTGTTAGACACATTTTCTGTGAGACGTACGAAGGCTCTGAATATGGCAGTTATTGTTAACATGGCGGAGCGCTTCATTGATTCACGGATGAATCTACCGGTATTCAGCGTACTATCGTAACATTAAATGAAATCAATGCCATGAGTATATCTTAACAAGGTTCAGTTCTAGTCTTCACGCTTTCTTTTTATCGTTCTTATTGGCATTAAGAGTACTGTAGGACACACACTCAGGTGATGCTCTTGCATGATGCATTTTAGCCACGTGCACTGCACTTTGGTTGCCATACAGCCATACGTCCTAGTCCTATACAACTTGTTTGAAATGGGCATGTATGGCTTCAGTGCCTTGTTCTCCCATTAGTCCAAGCCCAGCATTGTATGTACTCATCCACTCGATGATGTGCATTTCCAGTATATGCATTATAATTGTCCTCTTTGTTCCAGGGAAAGCAAAGTCGGAGTAGCTAAAAAAATTCTTGTATTGCAAAAAAAAAAATTGGGCCTTTGTCACTCGTCAGTGGCTGTAAAAGATGAGAAATGCCATAGCCAAAATTGCCTACTGGACCATGTATACTCTACAGGCCTTGCCTACTAGGTGTGTACTATGCTGGGTTTTTGCTCTGCAGGCGAAGTGCCTACTAGGTGTGTGCTCTGAAGGCCTTGGCTACTGGGTGTGTGCTCTGAAGGCCTTTCCTACTAGGTGTGTGCTCTGCAGGCCTTGGCTACTTGGTGTGTGCTCTGAAGGGCTTCCCTACTAGATGTGTGCTCTGTAGGCCTTCCCTACTAGATGTGTGCTCTGAAGGCCTTGCCTACTAGGTGTGTGCTCTGAAGGCCTTGCCTACTAGGTGTGTGCTCTGAAGGCCTTGCCTACTAGGTGTGTGTTCTGAAGGCCTTGGCTACTTGGTGCGTGCTCTGCAGGCCTTGCCTACTGAGTGTGTGCTCTACAGGCCTTGCCTACTAGGTGTGTGCTATGCTGGGTTTTTGCTCTGCAAGCCAAGTGCCTACTTGGTGTGTGTTCTGAAGGCCTTGGCTACTTGGTGTGTGCTCTGCAGGCCTTGGCTACTGGGTCTGTGCTCTGAAGGCCCAGCCTACTGGCATGGGCACCCCCAGCTTTTCTGGAAGGGGGGGGGGGCCAGGATAGGGCAAGGGAGTGCCATTTGACAGCCGCGAATACGTTGTCCACTTTCGGCTGATTCAACCAGTGGAAAAGGGGGGGGGGGGGGGGGGGGGGGGGGGTTGCTGTCTGCTTTGGTGCGGGGGGGGGGGGGGGGGGGGGGGGTGTGCAGATGCTGTCCCCTTTCGGCCCATTCAATCAATCAGTGGGGGGGGGGGGGGTAGGGGGGGCGGGTGGTGCTGTCCCCTTTTGGCCCATTCAATCAGTGGGGGGGGGGGGCATATATGTTAACTTTTGTTTTAAGGGTGCCATACAGTCCCAAAGGGGGGTGGGGGGGGCCATGGCCCCCCTGCCCCCACTCTGGGGACGCCTATGACTGGCTCTGCAGGCCTTGCCTACTTGGTGTGTGCTCTGCAGGTGCTCTGCAAGCCTTGCCAATGGTGATATTGTAGGGTCCTTTTTTACCACACATGATCTTTGGAGGTGCAATGGTCTTTATATGAAGGAGCAAAGCACTTAACGTGACGCCTGGTGGTCACCCTGGTGTTCTTGCCTGTTTTAAGTGGATCCATGAGTGTACACATGTATGGCTTAAACATGTATGTGCATGTATTTGTGTATGTGCATATATGATTAACCCTATGAGGTCATGTGAATATCTTTACCTTGCATGTGCATGTACTGGGACAGTGTAGGGACCAATTGTATAGCTTTACCATTTTCAGTTTGAAAACATGTCCTGAGCTCCACTAAAAAGGTAGCACTGCTATATGTTGTCTCTTGATGACCAGCAGAGGTTTTTTTATCATCTGTCTCCACATACGCTGCATAAAAGGTGTTCTTTAGCATTGCGGAATATCCATTGCTGTAACTGTTCATTCACGTGACTTCAATTTTCATGACTAAACAAACTAAAAGTAACCGTTTTGTTCTCTCACCAGAAATGTGTCTAAGCATGAACTATACACGTATAGAATGTGCATTGATTCCTCTTTACGGAAAGGTAAGTTTTATGCCCAACAGTCAGGCGTTTTTTCGAGAAAAATTGGTTGCCGTTCGAGCGTTTCAAAGTAAGCCATAATATGACCGTTACCTGCGCGGAGTTAGTAGGCAGGGAAATAACACGTCTCGACAGTGCGCACATATCTTATCCAGTACGGAAATGAATGTAGAAAAGCTTAATATAATTGCATTATTTATTGATAGCTTTTTGTGATCAAAATAGATTTTAGAACATAAACCACATTTTAATGAGCTCCTTCATTCGTCGGAACACTAATAGTACCGTAAATGTAATACATTTCTAATTAAAAAACCTAATGTCCATCTCGAAACAGCCGTGGGGTAACCCTGATTACCACAGCTGCGGATGGATTACATCACCGTTACGAATGCATAACATCAGTTGCAAAGCAACGCTCTGACTGAAAAGGACAATCGTTCCATCATGGGCCAAGGCACGTCTCGTATCCAACAACCGGACTACGATAATTTTCTTGTCATCAGCAATCCGATGGAGAAGATTGAATTTGCTACCACTCAAAGCCACATGGTAAGCTTTGCGATCAACCAACAGAGTCACGAGCGGTTAAAAGCGCGGACCCTGGGCCAGTCCGTCGTTAACGATGCTAAAATAATCTCCGAAACATTTGTACAAGTCGGGGCTGTGCCTTCCAGCAACGCAACGGTCCACGTAGCCACGGAAGAGCCAGACGACTGCACGTTTGAAGGCATGAGGCGGCGTTTTGTCAACAAGGCAAAATCCGTGGAAAGACAAGGCATGTTCTTATTTCATTTCTCTGGCCACGGGATACGGGCCGGAGATCAATGGGGACTGGCGCCTTCGGACTTCGATTACACAGAACGCACCTACATCACGGCTAGCGTCCTGAACGACTGGCTGACTGAATCGGAATGCAAAGCCAAACATGTTCTCTTCACGCTTGACTGCTGCTATGCCGGAGGCATAGCCAATGTCCTGACGGCCAGCATATCTCACCGAAGCTTGTTCGTCGTGAGTGCATGCACCGCTAATGAATCTTCCTACGTCGTGGGCACGCTCGGCCACTCCATGTTCAGCTACTTCCTCGCCGAGGCAACGAGAAAGGAGACACGCGACCCACAAAGGTTACCCTTGCATAACATCCTGATGGAATGCCGTACGTGTTGCAAAGCGCTATCCTCCCTGTTGGTCAAGTACAACACACCTCGAAGCGTCTCGAGTTGCCAAATCGACCCCGAAATTGCTTTTGTGGACGCGGGTTCCGGTTGCGATGAAACGGACGGTGCGGTGGAATTTGCCCGCTTCTTGTACGTTACAAAACATTTCGACTTAGATGTGCCTATACTGCCGCTACACCCGGAAACTAAAAAATGGTTGGATAGTAGCATTGAATCGATTTCTTTGCTCCATCAAAAGGGCCTCCTTACTGGAAAGGTATTGACCACAGCAGTGTGCTCCATCATGTTAAGTATCGCGTCATTTCAACTGGCTTTTCAACCTGACACGGTATCTCACCCTAATACGTTTATCACTGCATTTGTAAGCATGGCATCCTTCTTCGACCTCCACTGTCCTGGAGTAGAAATAACGATCTCTCACTTCAAACATGCTTATGGGTTTTATACTTATGCCCTTGAAAAGAATTCCATTGACGGCACAAAGATAATGGCTTTGCGCAACGCAATACTTAGAGAAAACAAGCTATATAAATCGGAGGACGAGGATGAAAGTGACGGCGTCCAGAATGAGGTTAGAATATACATACTAGAAGTAAAACGGGCACTTGTGCAGTTTCCCCCCCCCCCCCACCCCCCCCCCCCCACTTCAATTATTGACGTAAATCGTGTAGTAACATTACACGATACGTTGGGATAAGCGCCAGTGCGTGTGGGGCTCATTTCACGCTCTTTACATAAGGAGGGAAGGGTACCCCCTCCCTCACCCTCCCCTTCTTTTTTTTTTAATATCCGACCTGACCTAGCCGCAAACATTCCCGTTTGACCTATGACCTACCTTTTAGAACGAAATGAAATGAAAAAGGGTGAGGGTGAGGGAGGAGGAACCCCTCCCTCCTTATGGTAAAGTTGGCGTGCCGTCGGATTCACCACAGCGGGCCCCTTGAGGCTTCTCCCCTGTCCCCTCTTACTTTGTTAGTCGTCTTTGTTTAGTATCGAGACTTTTAGCAGGCGGTTTTCATTGTAAAATACCGTACAAATATACTACAATATGTATTGTACGATTTACGTCAATAATTGAAGTGGGGGGGGGGAAGTGCACAAGTGCCGTCGGCGGAAGGTATTTTTAAGTGGGGGGGTAAGTCTATGAATATATAATGAGTGGGCGTGGTAGATAGTGGTTGCGCACGCGAAAATGAACCGCTTGTTGAGTAGCTACTTAACGGTTCACACTTATAATATCATCCGATTCCCGTTCTCTTTGGTTATAACGTACAGCACGGTTAGTTACGGCTAATAATAATTCTACTCGGTAAAGTTGGGGGGGGGGGGGGGGGGGGGGGGGGGGGGGGGGTACCCCGGTTCCGCCGCCGCTGCGTAAAGCGAACACATTTTATTGTTAGAAAACTGTTACGTGGGTTAACCCTTTGGGTGCCAAGGGCATATTTATATATCAGAGTCCAATGTCCATGATATCAGGACATACATGTAAATGGATGTACAACAATAACTCCATTCTGTTCTTGAAGATGGATGCAATGAGTTTAGTAGAAGGAATATGGTACATGCATAAATTAATCATAGCAAGTAGTACAACTCTTCACATTTCAGCAACACTACATAAACTGTTACCAGTGCATCCCTCAGGTCATATGCTATCATTGCTATGTGTGCACATTTTTGATGTGGGAAAAACTAACGCAAGTATAGTTATCAGCAATTGACAGTTTATGGAGCAAATAATATACAAGTACAGTACTTGAGTGACATGCAAACATTACTTGATAGATGTAATGTACATGCACAAGGTATACCATTATATCATTATTATACACATCTGGCACCCAAAGAGTTAACGAGCAACTTTAATAGTAACTTCAGTCTCAACAATGCACTCACAGCAACACGACGACGCCACTACGTAACTAAGCAACCCCTGCTACCTTGTGCGCATGCGCATCCTATATACTATTACTATGTTACAAAACCACAAAGCTATCGCCAGTTTATATAGTAGGCTCAGCCTGGCTCTCATCAGAGCTAATGCCAGAGCTATCCTATCCAGGACTGTATCTCCTCCATTCGAGCATGCGTAGTTAAATTACGTGCATATTTATGTAATACGTGTGTGTTTGTATTATTTATGAAATAATAAATACTAATAAAATATAACGCAATTACATACATGCGATACATTATTACATACATACACAAGATATTACTTATACCCTAAAGAATTCGACATGCACAGCCTAACGTTTATATTGGCCTTAGACCCCTGGCCATGCAGGATAGCCCTGGCCACAGACCTGGTTAGGGTCAGGTTTAAGCGGCCATAAATGTCAGCTGTTGCCTTTGATAAATGACACACTGTGGCTTGCAGCAAGTAGAGAGGCTATTATACATAATTGTAATACAAACATACACATACTAACAGTGTCTGTAATGATTTCTCACTTGGAGAATGATCAGCTTAAAATAGAGTAGAGAGGAGTTCCATCACCAAGTTCACTTCACCTCTTAGTTCAATACTGATAAAGGATTTTTTTTTTTGGTACAGTTATTGCATTTTCTCCTTAACTTTTCATCTTCTCTCTTCATCTCTACAGGTGGCATCTCCAATCATGCTTGAAGTATGGATTCCTCTGTGAATGATTAAACACTGACATGCTTTTTTGCATGTGGATTTTATACATTACATGAATGAAAATACATTTGCAGATAACTATTAATATGTACTAGGTTTGTCTTATTGACAGTTTTTGTTTACCTGTGTGTATTCTTGTTGTTCCTCCCTCCTGTTTACACTGGTAGCAAGGATAGGATTAGCATTTGCCGCAAAAAGTGACTTATGTGTAGTAGAATTGGACATTGCATGTATGACCATGCATCTAGAACAACTTGACTTGCAAACTTGAAGCTAAAGGGATAATAAGAACACGCTATCATTGCACAATGCCGCGCTGTTGTATGGTGAGAGGGCTAGGGTGTAGCTGTATGAATCCACACAGAGCCTCTGAGTCCAGCCTTTCAGGTTACATGTGCCGTCTTTTCTTCCAGAGGGTATTCTTTGCAGAGTGGACAATACCCCTTTTCGTAGTCTCGTAACCAAACCCAAATGCATATAACGATGCTTGCAGTATAACATCACGTACAGAGGTATATGATATTATACTGTAAGCAATAATCATCGTTACATTACATGCATTTGGGTCTGGGTATGAGACTACCCTTTAAGTGGATGCTGAATGGATGCATCTTGGCAATGTTAGGGAAGAATGACTCCTGATTTCTCCACCACAGCAATGGATCATCTCTGCTTCATTAAGCACTGTTGCAATTCATCTTGTATATGCAGAAGATGACCATCACTTCTTACCTGACACACACTGCCTCTGAGTCTTTTTCTGACAAATTGAAATCTTCCTCATTTGATGTTTGAACTTTCTTTGCTGGTTCTTTATCCAGTCTGATTATCTCAGCATTCAAACCTGATAATCATTCTGTATGTAAATGGAGAATAATCAATGCTCATCTGCATGATTTTTTTAAATGGTTAGTCGACCATAGTGCTGGTGTAGCTAAATATAATTAGTGACGCAGGACTATAATAATTACGACCCAAACTAGACCAACGTGCACATTAATCTTTAAGACTAAGAAATTGAATGGACCTTTTCGTTTAAGGCCCTGGACACGGCTGTTTCGAGATGGACATTAGGTTTTTTAATTAGAAATGTATTACATTTACGGTACTCTTAGTGTTCCGACGAATGAAGGAGCTCATTAAAATGTGGTTTATGTTCTAAAATCTATTTTGATCACAAAAAGCTATCAATAAATAATGCTATTATATTAAGCTTTTCTACATTCATTTCCGTACTGGATAAGATATGTGCGCACTGTCGAGACGTGTTATTTTCCTGCCTACTAACTCCGCGCAGGTAACGGTCATATTATGGCTTACTTTGAAACGCTCGAACGGCAACCAATTTTTCTCGAAAAAACGCCTGACTGTTGGGCATGAAACTTACCTTTCCGTAAAGAGGAATCATTGCACATTCTATACGTGTATAGTTCATGCTTAGACACATTTCTGGTGAGAGAACAAAACGGTTACTTTTAGTTTGTTTAGTCATGAATAATTGAGGTCACGTGAATGAACAGTACAGTAATGGCAATGCCAAAGTACACCTTTTATGCAGCGTATGTGGAGACAGATGATAAAAAAACCTCTGCTGGTCATCAAGAGACAACATATAGCAGTGCTACCTTTTTAGTGGAGCTCAGGACATGTTTTCAAACTGAAAATGGTTAAGCTAAACAATTGGTCCCTACACTGTCCCAGTACATGCACATGCAAGGTAAGCATATTCACATGACCTCATAGGGTTAATCATATATGCACATACACAAATACATGCACATACATGTATAAGCCATACATGTGTGCACTCATGGATCCACTTAAAACAGGCAAGAACACCAGGGCGACCACCAGGCATCAGGATAAGTGCTTTGCTTCTTCATATAAAGACCATTGCACCTCCAAAGATCATGTGTGGTAAAAAGGACCCTACATTAGCACCATAGGCAAGGCTTGCAGCGCACCTGCAGAGCACACACCAAGTAGGCAAGGCCTGCAAAGCATATACACCCAGTCATGGGTGTCCCCAGGGTGGGGACAGGGGCCATACCCCCCCCCCCCCCTCCCCCCCTTTGGGACTGAATGGCACCCTTAAAATAAAAGTTAACATAAATGCGCCCCCCTCCCCCCCCCATGATGCACTGATTGAATGGGCCTAAAGGGGACAGCACCCCCCCCCCCCCCCCCACTGATTGAATGGGCCGAAAGGGGACAGCACCCCCCCCCCCCCCCCACTGATTGACTGGGCCAAAAGGGGACAGACCCCCCCCCCCTCCCCCCCATTGATTGAATGGGCCGAAAGGGGACACCCCCCCCCCCCCCCCCTCCTGGTTGAACCGCACCAAAGCAGACAGCAACCCCCCCCCCCCCACTGATTGAATGAGCCAAAAGGGGACAGCACCCCCCCCCCCACCCCTGGCTGAACCACGCCAAAGCGGACAGCAACCCCCCCCCCCCCCCCCCCCCCCCCTTCCAGAAAAGCTGGGGGCGCCCATGCCAGTAGGCTAGGCCTTCAGAGCACACACCTAGTAGGCAAGGCCTTCAGAGCACACACCCAGTAGCCAAGGCCTGCAGAGCACACACCTAGTAGTCAAGGCCTACAGAGCACACACCAAGTAGGCACTTGGCTTGCAGAGCAAAAACCCAGCATAGCACACACCTAGTAGGCAAGGCCTGTAGAGCATACATGGTCCAGTAGGCAAATTAAGGCCTGCTGGCTATGGCATTTCTACAGCCACTGACTTTAGTGCGAGTGACAAAGGCCCAAATAAAATTTGCAATACAAGAATTTTTTTAGCTACTCCGACTTTGCTTTCCCTGGAACAAAGTCAAAGAGGACAATTAAAATGCATATACTGGAAATGCACATCATCGAGTGGATGAGTACATACAATGCTGGACTTGGACTAATGGGAGAACAAGGCACTGAAGCCATTTCAAACAAGTTGTATAGGACGTATGGCTGTATGGCAAACAAAGCGCAGTGGCTAAAATGCATCATGCAAGAGCCTACAGTACTCTTAATGCCAATAAGAACGATTAAAGCGCGAAGACTAGAACTGAACCTTGTTAAGATATACTCATGGCATTGATTTCATTTAATGTTACGATAGTACGCTGAATACCGGTAGATTCATCCGTGAATCAATGAAGCGCTCCGCCATGTTAACAATAACTGCCATATTCAGAGCCTTCGTACGTCTCACAGAAAATGTGTCTAACAACAGAGATAGTAAGAATACGTAGAGGTAACACTGTTGTATACTCTCGTATAAGTTTATAGATCACTTGTCAGGCAAAAAAAAGAAAAAACATTTTTCGAAGATAATAACTCCAAATGGAGCGCTATCAGTCCAGGCTCGATATCGTGGCGTACGTGCACACAAATACCATAACGCTGGTATGTCTGTAATCCTCGAAGGATGCTTAACCCATATTTTCATGTGTATAAAGCTTACTTTAAACGGATTGTACAAGAGAGCCCACATTCCAATGCTATGCTATAATGAGGTCTCCATTAAATCTTCTATCGCCAAGTGTGGGGACGAGACCTAATGTCCATCTTTTCAATGCAATGAAAACCCGTGTGGAATGTTTGCGCGTCAAAGTGACGTCATATTTAGAAGTGACGTTACATCCGGAGTACATCCGCCGAATGCGTTTTTCAGTTTCTTGTTACAGTGGTAGTTTGTCACGAATACTTTTTTATGTGAGAAGAAGAGCTCTATTGCTTCCTGGAATCTACCATCCTATCCATTTGCCTGCGTAGGTGTGAAAGTGCGCTCTTTTAGAATGCCATGGAATGGCTCATTTAGTGATGCTCCGGGTATATCGTCTTGTGTTAGTTCAGCCGAAGTACTGGGTTTTTCGCTACTGCATTCACTAGACGCCACCCTTCAGAAACTTTGAACGAGAATGCGAAGCATGATCACAGCATGTATCTGGAGGGGTTCTCCATACTGGATTCATCATTCTTACCTCAAATCTCAAAGAGTTCGAAGCCAACTAAGCCGACACACGCGAGAATACACGCACACCATAGCCAAAGGTGCGAAGAATGTACTCCGGATGTTGACGTCAGTTGTAATCAACACTAATGGCCCTTTGCATGAAAGATCGGAAGTACGATAAACGTCACGTCCGGAGTAAAAGCCACAGCGGTTGCCTAGAGACATTGTGTCACGTTCGCGGACCTTTGCGTAATATCCTTCGGCCGATCCAGTTCCTGATTAAACTCTGCTGCCAACAGTAAGCTTGACCGAGTCTGACATACCCGGAGCCTTTTTAAATGGATGGCTTTAAAAAGGCTCTGGGTATGTCAGACTCGGTCAAACTTACTGTTGGCAGCATAGTTTGATCAGGAACTGGATCGGCCGAAGGATCAATGTCTGAGCAGACTCCAAGCGTTGCCATTTTATTACGCAAAGGTCCGCGGACGTGACACAATGTCTCTAGGCAACCGCTGTGGTTTTTACTCCAGACGTGACGTTTATCGTACTTCCGATCTTTCATGCAAAGTGTCCATTGCATTCCTTGAGCCCTTAAACGAAAAGGTCCATTGTAATAAATTTCAGAGCAGTTTTGCAAAATTACTATGTACAGGGCCGGGTGTTCCAAAATCGATTACAAATTAGCTACTAACAGTTAATTAACTGGCAATTCAAATGCTCTAATAAAGTGGGCTGAACTAAAAATATAACTAAAATCAAAACGAATTAATAATTTCCATAACGCCTAATTATTTTAACTTCATAATTTCAACTGCCTAATTATTAATAAATTCAAACCACTAAATCAAGATACAATGGTCACTGCATGCATTCAGGTCCGTGTACTTTTCCACAATTTAATTTCTCCTATTTCTATTTATACACGGAGGGCCTTTTGGGCTCGATTGTCAATCTTGCACGTGATCGAATTCAATTTGTGGCCTAAATCCAGTGCGCCGCAAGTATTGGAAAATGAAAATGAAGTATCGTCGTCTTTATCAATATAATGAAAAATGCTCCATCTGCAACGGAATAATGGTCTGGAAGCAGTACCGACCTGTCTCCAATGACCGGAATCGGCCCCCTCTGCACGGAATACGTACGCCCTGTAGGCGTGTGTACCTAGTATTAAGTTATTGCGTTCTGTATCGTGGTGTGTACCCGATACTACAAACAGTATACTATTTTCGAATGTGTGCGTGTGTGTGTTGGTGAAGATTAATAATGTGCTTCTCTAGTCATTACTTAGCTGTACCTAAAATATTGAATCACCAGTCAGCGTTCTGTTTAATGGCATACGTTAACATGTGCATATGTGATCAAATATGATAGTTTAGCCATATTATGACCTTATGGAACCCTTTTCCTCAACCTCCTTCCCTCCCAACTCCTGCCTTTCTCTCTATACATGTGTCTATAAAGTGTGCGCAACAACAGCAATGACAATTTAAGATGTATCAGGTTGCCATAGTAACGAATAAGAACAATACGAGGGAGGTGGAAGGTGTGACAAATCACTTAAGTATCTTTTCATGGGGTGAGAAAAATGCACTCATTAGTACATGGTGTGAAGGATGATCTGTCTCTGGGCTTCGAATGGGTTGTAAACTGTTCCAGTTTATGTCATGTATCTCATACTGCTTAGTATACGAATGTTGTCCTTTCTTGCATGCAACATGTACAGCTCTCTAATGTGATGAATTTTTTAGTATGTATTTTTGGGCAAGGCACATGAGTACATGTATATTATATCTAGTGCAAGAAGGCATGCATGCTGCGTGTGATGTATGTATGTATGTATGTATGTATGTGTGTGTGTGTGTGTGTGTGTGTGTGTGTGCGTGCGTGCGCGCGTGCGTGCGTGCGTGCGTGCGTGCGTGCGTGTGTGTGTGTGTGTGTATGTATGTATGTATGTATGTATGTAATGTAATGTATGTATGTATGTATGTATGTATGTATGTATGTATGTGTGTATGTATGTGGGTGGATGAATGGATGGACGGATGCTTGCACACATTCTATATCCATGCATGTACATGTATATACATTTTGTATGCATACAAATACACCCCTTTCTCGTGAAATGGACCACATATAACTGTTTAACATGCAGTTCTTGGTTCTACTTCCTATTGCAGTGTTAATTGATATACCCTGGTACTGGCCTGTTCTTCTGGTATTTGTAACTAGACCTTCATGCAAGGATGTGCCTAAGCAGGGGACACTATAACCATGGGGCCCTACTTCAGGTAATTTGTCACTAAACATTTAACCCAAGTTATGTACGTACTGCATGATCCTGGTTCACCCTAAACATACATTTAGGAACATTGTACAAAAGCATTCATATAGTGTATCCATATCATTTGTCCAGTTTATATATCTTGCAATTGATTTTAGTACATGCATGTTACAATTAAGTGGTTCTTCATAAGATCCACACATAAATATATATACATACACACATACATACACATACATGTACATAAATACATACTACGTACATACACACCTACACACACACAACACAAACACACACATCACACAATGCACACAACACACATACATACATACATACATACATACATACATACATACACACACATACATACACATACATGTACATACATACATACTACATACACATGCACATACACACATACACATACACATACATACATACATACATACATACATACATACCTACATGTATACATCCATACATACACATAATAGCTGTATGTAAGTACATGTACTGTGCCAATACTTGCCATTTTTGCTAAACATTAATAAAATTTATTAATTATACATTGTATAGTAGAAAACCTATTTAATGTACATTACATTCCAAATGTAAAGGCAAAACACCTAGAGAGGATACACACACACACACATACATTCATATAAGTAAGCTGTCCACCTAAAGAATGATACTGTTGTACGGGTTGTTCTGAATGCCCCCGCCTCGTGCCTCCCATGGTATGTACCCTCCCCCCTTCCCAGATCACATGATGATTGGTGACGTGTCACCTGTGCACACCAACTGTTTATAATAGTACATACATGTTAGACATGCAACAAACAATTTTAGAATGTGTGCGTGTGTGTGTTGAAGATTAATAGTGTGTTTCTCTAGTCATTACCTAGCTGTACCTAAGAATCACCAGTCAGCGTTCTGTTTAATGGCATACGTTAACATGTGCCTATGTGATCAAATATGCCAGTTTAGCCATAGATTATAACCTTATGGAACCACGCTTTCTCCTCACCCTCCCTCCCTCCCTATTCTACCCCTGCCTTTCTCTCTTTACACGTATCTATAAAGTGTGTATAACAACAGTAATGACAATTCTAAGATGGTTGCACAAGGTCAGAGTACCTTATCAGGTTGCTATAGTAACTATATGAGGGAGGTGGAAGGTGTGACACATCACTTAAGTATCTTTTCATGGGGTGGGCATGCACTTCATTAGTACATGGTGCGAAGGATGATATGTCTCTGGGCTTTGAATGGGTTGACAAATGTTCCAATTGATGTCATGTATCTCATACTTACTGCTTACTGATGCAACATGTACAGCTCTCTAATGTGATGAATTTTTTTCTATGTAAGTATTTTCTGTTAAAGCACACGAGTATATTATACATGTATTTGTATGTATGTATGTGTATTTATGTGTATGTATGTGTATGTATGTATGTATGTATGTATGTATGTATGTATGCATGCATGCATGCATGCATGCATGCATGCATGCATGCATGCATGCATGCATGCATGTATGTATGTATGTATGTATGTATGTATGTATGTATGTATGTATGTATGTATGTATGTATGTATGTATGTATGTATGTATGTATGTATGTATGTATGTATGTATGTATGTATGTATGTATGTATGTATGTATGTATGTATGTATGTATGTATGTATGTATGTATGTATGTATGTATGTATGTATGTATGTATGTATGTATGTATGTATGTATGTATGTATGTATGTATGTGTGTGTATGCATGCATGCATGCATGCACGTATATGTATAATATATGTGCATATATATATGCTGTATGTGTGCAGGTGGGTGGGTGAATGTAGATTAATGGATGGACGGATGCATGCACACATTCTGTATCCATACATGTATATATGCACACAAATACACCCCGATCGTGTGAAATGGACTACATATAACTGGTCAACATGCAGTTCTTGGTTCTACTTCCTATTACAGTGTTAATTGATATACACTGGTACCCTACTTCAGGTCACACAAGCTGGCTTCATTTGTCACTGACAATTTAACCCAAGTTATGTACGTACTGATCCTGGTTCAGTGAACAGCCCATAAACACTTTGCCCATACATTTAATAATATTGTACAGAAGCATTCATATAGTGCGTGTATCCGTATCATTTATATCTTGCAATTGATTTTAGTACATATTAGTTATTGTGGATCTTCATAACATCCACACAGAAATACATACATACATACATACATACATACATACATACATACATACATACATACATACATACATACATACATACATACATACATACATACATACATACATACATGCATGCATGCATGCATGCATACATACATACATACATACATACATACATACATACATACATACATACATACATACATACATACATACATACATACATACATACATACATACATACATACATACATACATACATACATACATACATACATACATACATACATACATACATACATACATACATACATACATACATACATACATACATACATACATACATACATACATACATACATACATACATACATACATACATACATACACACACATACATACATACATACATACATACATGCATACATACACATACACATACAATACATACATACACACACACACATATATATCCATGCTTACCTGCATGTATGCATCCATACATACACATAATAGCTGTATGCAAGTACATGTACTGTGCCAATACTTGCCTTTTTTGCTAAACATTGCAAATAAGATTTATTAATTATACATTGCATATTGGAAAACCTATTTTTAATCTACAATACACACAAAACACTCCAAATCTAAAGGCAAAACACCTTGAGAGGATCACTGTTGCATTTGCTCTGACAAGGTTCAGACAGACAGACAGAAACACACACACACACGCACACATACACATGCATTCATATAAGTAAGCTGTCCACCTATATGGAGAAATGTGCGGTCACGGGAATTAGCGGTATGTACAACTAACCGCATATGGGCAGTATAGGAGATTGTATAGAAAACTCAAGAAAATCCTATGTTCTGTTTCAATCTTATGCATTTGAAGATTTGCCCGACAAGTTCTATAAGATATAGGACATGGTACAAATTGTCACGATTTTTTCAAAATTTCTAGCCCCTTCCTGTGGGTTCCCTTGATTTTTTTGCTTTTGGCTTGATGACATTGGAATTGATACCTAATTATCATATTCCATCTCATATATCTGTTGTATCTAATGTGGTAAGGGATTTGCCCGACATGTCCCCAAATCTTGAATCTATGGACATAATTATCGAGTATTTTTCAGATTTTTGCTATGATAATTCCCGGTTCCTCTGAATTTTCTATTCATGCACTAAGATCTGCGTACATTTGCACCGATCATCATCACGTGCGCATCTCAAATGATGAACCTATCTCGTACCCAGACAGAAAATATTATTCTGACATCCATCACGTGCGTTCAACTGTTTGTGGAGGAGAACCACGCCCAATTGGCCTCGTGCCCAATAAATATTCCGCTATCTTCGTGGGCGTTATATCGATCGACTATGAAAGGCACAAACCTTATATTATATAAATCGCGAGTTTTGACTCTGAGATTCAGCGAGTGTTTATTAGGCATTGCTGATACCTCTTGATCGTCGGGTACCGATGCTGATGGTTGGATCCGCCAGTCCACTTAAGTTGGAGGGTATGTGGCGCATCAGCTCTAGTCTCGTTCCCAGACCCTATTTGTTGAGAAACAAGGCCCCGCTCAGCAAGTGCTGGAATGTCGGCGGCATGCACCAGAGATCTATGTTATCTCTGGCGGCACCAATTAGATTACAGGTGTATGCTTGGAATTTGCCCCGTGCGGGCGTAGGAACAGTTTGACCAGATAGAGTATTTGACGTTACAGCCACACCTACATGTATAATGTACATCGATAGTTAAATCCTCCCTTAAATAGATAGGGAGGATTTGACAGCATACCGCGTATTCGTAATTGTTTGATATGACGCGCGATGTCGAATCCAATGTGCTTAATGTACTTGTGCGCTCAGACTCGCCTGGAATCGGATTGGTGTCGTCGACATTCCAGCGTTTTCAACCGAATAGCGTTATAGCAGACCTTGTTTCTCAATACGTTGGTCTGGGTAAGAGACTACATCAGCTCCCAGTACTATACTATAGCAGCTTGGTACAGGCACAAGACTAAATCATTAGCATAAGCACTCTACCCTCAATTATATCTCCTTATTTACTTAATGCAAAAATTGTATACATCAGTTTTTTTAATTTTATTCTTTATTTTGTTAATTTATTTTTTTAATTTTATAATAATAATAAATGTTTATGTGACAGAATATGTAATAAACACAACACTTAAATCACACTACAGTTAATTAAACTTTAAGATGGGAGCCACCTGGAGAGGATCGCTGTTGCATTCGCTCTCACCAAATGCAGGTTGAGCCTACTGTACAGCTCAGACAGCACAGCTGATTTTGTTTTGCCCGATGTTATGGCAAGACGGGAGGCAAGCATTTTAAATGAATCTATGGCTTCTTTTCCCCAAGCACCATACGACTCTGCAACCAGAGGTATACAACACCACCCCAAGGCATTGCATTTGGGGTCATTTTCCATGTGTTTGCGCTCTTCAGTGGACAACGCAGCTGCCCCAGCTGACAATCCCGCTACTGATAAAACGTTAGGATTTAGCGGTGATGTCACTGAGATATCAAAGGCAGCTGGTTTACCAAGGGCCCAATTGGGTAGCAAAATGTCTGCGGGGCGTGAGTGGTCATGGTCTGAAGTAAGGTTGCTACCCATCTCCACCTTCACACTCAAGTGGGCTCTACGGCAAGTCTCCACCAACACATTGCGCAGATGGTTGTGACGGATGACCACGTCTCCTCCTTTTTTGCATGTTGTGGCATGGTGACCAAGGGGATCTAATGTGCTGTTTGGGCATAGGGCACACTGGGAACCATTAGAGGTGTCCAAACCAAGCCACCACTTGACAGCTACCTGGAATACTGAAGGCTCAAGATGAAGGCCGAGACCTTCAGAAGGGACTACAGACAGCCATGAAGCAGCATGTGGGGATGAGACAGACAACAGACGAGCCTTATCAGCAACAGAAGAAGCAATCAAGATGCTATTGAACTGATGGATATCAATCTTGCTCGAAAGTTGCTTTTGATGGACTGGAGATGAAACTAAACCATCTGTCTGAATTGCATCAGAATGAAATACGGATGCATTAAATGTCTGTACTGCATGAGAGAGATGGTGATCTGATATGGAGCCATAGCCAGAGGAGCATAGAGATGCAATGAATGCTGCAGGTGAGTGGCGGGACAGAGACCTCATGCCCAACCCTCCTTTGCTTAGGCTTAGCTGGGCTTGCTGCCAGGCAACATCAGTTGTATCAACTGCAGTGCATAATAATAATAATAATAATAATAATAAACTTAACACAAAATGCTAAGTATACAATAACACACCAAACCCCCCCCCCCCCCCCTATTAAACACCCCTCCCCCCTAAAAGTCAGTCCTGGTAGGAGTAAAAAGTGTTCCTATTATGGAGGCAGCATTGCCCCTTTGTACAGCCACTGAAAGACGTTGGAGCAGGTAGCTGTAACTTTTTGTGTCACCAGTTGTGGCTGAGAGCCTGTGACCTAGGAAGATCAGGGAAAGAGGGCCAACTACACCTGATGTTTCATAGGCAATAGGGGTGAAACATATGCCTGGCTGTCCCTCCAGATATGAGTATTTGACCTTTTTCCGGTCCTCTGCCTGACTGGCGACAGCACCTGCTGCCATAGTGGACTGTGCCAGGTAAAATACATCAGTTGCACCATAACCAAGTTTCTTAAGATGTTAAGGTACATGCAATGTTCATCTCTTAAACCTATGCCAATATGAGGAGGTGCTAGCTATAGGAGGAGCTAATTTACTTAGTGTCAGGAGAAATGGCTAAAAGGGACTGAAAAAAACAGTTGGAGGCAGGCCGAGGCAGTTGATAATAATTCTTGGAGTTTGAAATGTCTTGCACATGATATTTTGAATTCACTGAATGCTTTAACCCTTCCCTAAATGTACATGTACCTCTATACTGAATATATGACATTTGAATTCGAATTTAATATACAGGTCTCCACGAAGTCATTTCATCCCTATAACTCAGAATTGAAATCAATTAACTTTAATATATATTGCAGTAGTTAGGTTCCAGTTATTTTAAGCGGGTAAGTAATTGTATCAAAACCCTCAAAAATCAAACTATTTAAAGCACTCTATTATCAACGTTATTCAAGAATACGGTTAGAGGTAATTGATTTTGATACCTACAATAAGTAAGGTTAGATTTGGAATATGCGGTGGAACAGCACTGATTTCAAGTCACTGAGTTCAATAGACATGTAAAATCATAATTTGCTCTTAAGTTATAGCAGTTGAAGCTATTATGGGATAACTAATTTTAATAACCATCACTAATTACTCCATTATTAAATGAACTAAAAAACATCATATGATTTGGTATTAGATCATCTAATGGTAAGTCATTAAAAAGTTAATTATAGTTGTAGTGGCCTTTTAGCATTTTCGAAATTGATTTGTTGTTTTGAATATTAAAACTAGCAAAATGCCAATCAAATATTTTTCAATCTCTTTTCACAGCTATTCTGTAGATTATAACTTGCAATTAATTAATTTGACTGACAACTTTTTATTAATTACAAATTTTATCTTTTGAACTGTTAAAGATAATAATAAATCAATGTGCTTCATATTTGCCTAAACCTGGTTATTTTTTATTTATAAATTGATTGTATTCAGTCAAAAGCATTGCATTCCTTAATACACACATGTATTACATAATGTCAGTGGAGTTAGCAGGATGCACTAGGTTGATGATGCATGATAAGACTCTATAATACATGTACATACAGTACCGCTCACGAGAAAGGTAACAAACCTCGCGAGACGCTCGCGCGACACACGCGAGACGCTCGCATGCCAAAATGCACTCCTCGCGAGAGAACACTCGCGTGCCCTCGAAAGTACTCGCAACAGTAAATGGGTCACTCGCACTCGCACACTCGCGGGCATTTACTACTCGCAGGAAGTTATAGTTGCCTCGCGAGTACATACTCGCGTATTGTTTATGGATCTACATATTTTTTAATTCCAATCCTTACGCGAGGGTGTGGCTACATACCCAGACCCAGACCCACACCGAATGCGGCTGCGCAGACCCTCCGATCCCTCCCCGTGGGGCCAATGACGGGATTTGACCTTTATATGCCTCAGGGCACGGCTGTTTGCGACTACGTTACCGGTAGGCATTTGGTTTAACCCTCCTACTGCGGAAGGCATATATATATGCCCAATAATTGCTCTCGCGTAATGCGACGGGCATATATATATGCCCGGCAGCATGATTGAACTGTAACGCCTGTTTCCGCGCGAAGCGAAGCGTTCATTACAGCATTGTTGTTTAGAACAAAGACTCCCGACATCTGCATGCAATTCGCCGTGTAGCAAACTTATACCTGTCAGCCGTATTTGAATAGTAAGCCTAACTCCATTTGTAGCCCACAACAGGTGCTCGCGTCTAAGTGTCTTAAAAGCAACAAAAAGTGGTGAGATACGTTGAAACTGGTATAACAACCCTTAAATGAACATGTAGGTTCTTAGAAAGCTAATTCTCAGAGTAACAAAGACTTCTCCCGTGTAAGCGTACGATAACGTACGATACGGCACGGAAACAACGTTCGCACCGTGTATGGAACACACGGGTAGCGTTAAAAAGGCATAGCGAGTGAAGCTGGGGCACTTACAACGTGTGTTGACGAAATAGGCAATACAGAGCACAGAGTTCTAACGAAAACGTTCCAAACGCGAGTAGCAAATAAAATCAATTACTATGCTAAAATTCCTTTCGCAATACGTCACGTTATGAATAATTAATGAGCAGCAGCAGGAGGGTTAACAATAGACGTAAATCGCAAGGAAATATACGTGCAAGCAGAGATAGCTATAGTATATTGTATATATCTTTAGCGAGCCATATTGTGCTCATTTTAAGTCCAACATACGAGAAATACTTCCCTCGCTAACTCTATGCATGTAGTTACTAATAGTCCACATACGCAATCGGTTTATTACGTTTCCTATATTAAGGTCAGTATGCATCACCACAGAGAAAAGGCCTATACGTATTCATAAAAGCCTAACAGGGTAAATGAAAACGGTATTTTACCCATGCTCTGAATTTGCAGCACAGCTCTTTTCTGTATTCAGTACTACATGTGCATACGTAATAATGTACCATGCACCCCACCCTTCATCAAACAAATTCAAGATCACCTTCTTGTATGCAAGAGGCCCACTATTACTGTATCTTTCAGTAGACAGCACATGCCGATAAGGGATGCAAGGTATTGTAGAAATGTACATGCATGCATATCTATAGATCTGCCTTCTAAAGAGGAAAGGAAATTAAAAATCAGATCCACATTCAAGAGGCGGATCCACATTCAAGAGGCTGCTCCACATGTACAATTGCTCACATGTAGCTGTAATGCTACAATTATCACCTGATTATAGGAATTGCAAAACCACAGGTACACACCAGCAGATGTTCCAATTGATAACCCAACATCTCATGGACCAGCTGCAGTGCCCAATCTCCTCTAGAGCTCCCATGCAGGGCACCTCTATGTACCACTTGCACAGTGAAATGGTTCACGGAGTTCATGTGGACGTGTGTAGAGGTGAAGTGCGTCCACGTGTGTAGAAGTGAAGTGTGGCCACATGTGTAGAGGTGAAGTGTGTCCACGTGTGTAGAGGTGAAGTGTGTCCACGTGTGTAGAGGTGAAGTGTGTCCACGTGTGTAGAGGTGAAGTGTGTCCACGTGTGTAGAGGTGAAGTGTGTCCACGTGTGTAGAGGTGAAGTGTGTCCACGTGTGTAGAGGTGAAGTGTGACTGTCCACGTGTGTAGAGGTGAAGTGTGTCCACGTATGTACAAGGGAAGTGTCCACGTGTGTAGAGGTGAAGTGTGTCCACGTATGTAGAAGGGAAGTGTGTCCACGTGTGTAGAGGTGAAGTGTCCACGTGTGTAGAAGTGAAGTGTGTCCACATGTGTAGAGGTGAAGTGTGTCCACGTGTGTAGAGGTGAAGTGTGTCCACGTGTGTAGAGGTGAAGTGTGTCCACGTGTGTAGAGGTGAAGTGTGACTGTCCACGTGTGTAGAGGTGAAGTGTGTCCACGTATGTACAAGGGAAGTGTCCACGTGTGTAGAGGTGAAGTGTGTCCACGTATGTAGAAGGGAAGTGTGTCCACGTGTGTATTAGAGGTGAAGTGTCCATGTGTGTAGAGGTGAAGTGTGTCCACGTATGTAGAAGGGAAGTGTGTCCACGTGTGTATTAGAGGTGAAGTGTCCATGTGTGTAGAGGTGAAGTGTGTCCACGTGTGTAGAGGTGAAGTATGTCCACATGTGTAGAGGTGAAGTGTCCACGTGTGTAGAAGTGAAGTGTCCACGTGTGTAGAGGTGAAGTGTCCACGTGTGTAGAAGTGAAGTGTGTCCACATCTGTAGAGGTGAAGTGTCTACGTGTGTAGAGGTGAAGTGTTCATGCTGCTGCACACAGTTGAAGCCAGCAGAACTTAAGTCAGCACCTCAGCTGACTGCTGAAGGACGTTATGGTCCACTGCATAGCCTGCAAACAGGATGTAAAAGCTGAAGATTACCACACACATGCAGAGTGCAGCTCTTCACCAACAAAGGGTGAGGGGCTTGTTCTGAGTAGGTTGGCTGACACCAGTCCTGACAAATGTAATACAATCCCTATACCCTATAACCCAGCCCTTTGGCCTTTCCTCTCCACCCCCTAACCATACCTCAGTGATGTGGTACGTGTAGCTATTCCTACCCCGGCCAAGCTTACAAAATTGTACTAAGCCTAGTAATTGTACCACTACGATTACAATACTTTCGCACACCACTTCTAGTGCGTCTAGATACTGCCCAATCAATATGGCAAAACATTTACTCGACAGTACGTAAGTACCTTCTGTCTTCGTTAGTTTCCTGCTTTCAGTTTGCCGACAAAAATTGTCTCGTCTTGTGAAGTTAAACGGTCCTTTCCAAGGTACTAGTAGCCGCTTTCGACCCTACAGTTCACAACGGAGACGCAACCTTAATTTAAAGCCATGTGATTTGGGCCATAAATAGAACAATAGTACCTTTGCATTACATGGCTTGTAAAATGGCGACTGAACTTGTCAGCTTCACAGGTCAAGTCACGTCAGTGGTTGTCAAGGCTCGTAGCTAAGGCTTTACGATATCATTACGGCACGGTTGTTCTGCATAGGCAATAGGTTTGATATTTGGAACAACCAATAAAATTTGCGGTACTTGCTCAAAAATGGCGGCTTCAGAGCTCATTAACTTTCAAGCACAAACCTTCCACATCTGGCACATACAGTGCAGACAAACAGGCCATCGGTAGTTAGGTAAACGTATGTACTATCTTCAATATATCAAACGCATGTGTACGCTGTTACAACGTCGATGCACCACGCGTTGCGCAACCGAAGGCTTTTATTGGGCACGATCGGTTGTGTTGTTATCTGGCTTTCGCTCTCCGATTCCTCCCTTATAAGTGCCCTTCGAAATAATACAGGAATGAGAGCATTCACTGGTAAGTCGAAATATTCTTTTATCTTTAGGTGCCATATTTTCCACATGTGAGGATGGCTCGAACATCGTACCACACCAAGTCATGAATAATGCACATTCGTGCCATATTACGTATATAGAGTGTAAAGATGGTCGATTTATTCAGGTATGTGGGTGCAGGCTACAAAAACCTCTTAAAGCTAAGGGCAAAACAGGGCAACGAAAGCCACAAATATTCGTTCGCTCCTATTCAAAGGACTTAATGACAGTCTTCGATATTGACGTTGCAAGTGATGCTGTTGAGATCCACCCCCAGATGTTTTGCATTGTGTAATAAGACATTGTTAGGGCAAAGGGGTGTCAAACTTGGAGATGTTCCAAATTTTTGGACCGGTCTAAAGTTTAGACTAATGTAGTGGTGTACACTGATAAATAAAGCCTGGCCTTGTCCTTTCAGCAACTCTGGACTTGGGGTTGAAGCATTGTTACTTTACCAGAATGTTTATGTTTATGTGTATGTTTGTGTTTGTGTGTCTGTGTGTGTGTGTGTGTGTGTGTGTGTGTGTGTGTGTGTGTGTGTGTGTGTGTGTGTGTGTGTGTTCAAAGCCGATTGAACTAAATTCGCATCACTATTTCTGCCTTTTATCATCTTTATCACATATTGCAGACCAGCTGTTCTAGTTTGAGATCTGCATTATACATGTATAACTGTTGCTTCATTAATCTTATCAGCATTTGTAGTGAACTTGGGATGATTTTTAAATGTTCATCTTGCAGTGTTCGGCTATCTTTTGCTGATGTGACGGCATCTTGGGGGGGAGGGGGGGGCAATTTCAGTAGGATATGATTAGAACTTGCACTCAGGTTGGTCAATTGTCCGGTTCCCCTAGCACTAAAATGATATGTGTATCTGCCCGCTATTAATTCATGTACATGTATATTGTTGGACTCAAAACAGACACAGACAATCTAGCTCACATTGATGTTGGAGGGTATTACCCCCCCACCCCAACCCCCGCCCCTCATGATGCACTCAATCATGTATTATTATTATTTTGAGCTGGTATTTGAATGAGCTAACTGATACTACATCTTTCTTTGATGCATTCATTTGATTCTTCTAGTCTTTTATTTCAAATCCCCTTTTGAATCTCAAAAGGCAATAAATTGATACAAATTAAAGTGCATAGTTGCATCACACTCAATGGAAGTTGTTTTCATTACATGATTACAGCAACCACATGGCATTAAATGCCTTCAATTTCAAATACAATGCTGAACTACAGAACTGCTTGTGATTTTTTTCCACACATAAGCATTATAAATGCAGTGTTTAGTAGCTCAGTACAACTTTTTTTTGTACAGGTACACCTTTTTGAAGGCTTGCAGTAAATGTCCATGTATTATTATACATGTATATTATTATACAATGTAGGCATGTAATAGTTGTAAATTGTCATTGTGGTTATATAGCACCCCAGTACTCATGCATACACATGTAAAGGGTTTTTAAGGTACATAGATATTTGCATGTGAAACAGTAAATATGATCTTCATTTTAATCACAGTAAATCTCCGGCCAACAGTAAAAACAATGGAGCTCAGTCACATCCTGTTTTTTATTGAACTGTTTATTTTGTTGAAGGCACACACGTTCCTGACACAACATAAGTGTAACTTGACCATACTTTCCATACTGCCATATACCACAAATATGTCAGTCACTGTTGATCACAGTGATGGCCCAGACATTATACCAGCGGTGTATTTGGCTTTGGAAATGATCAACAACAGATCAGATATTTTGGAGGACTATCACCTCGAGCTCATTGATGGGCATGCAGGATGTGGAGATGCAGTTCTTACACTGTCAGAAAATGTCCTGATCAAAGATATATTTTACAGTAAAAAGAACATTGTTGGAATAGTTGGACCTCGTTGTTATGACTCTGCTGAGAGGGTCGGTTTGATCACTGCTAAAGATGGGATTGCATTGGTCAATGTTCACACCAGCAGTGCTTCAATTTTGGGCAATGCCACATTGTACCCCTACTCTGTTGGTACCACACCTTCCATACTGAGGTTTGTTGATGCTTTAGTTGCACTGATGAAGCATAGTGGATGGAAGCACATTGGTGTGTTGTTTCAAGATAACACCTCGTCTTATTCTGTGTTCCAACGCCTTGTGTTCAAAGGTCACCAGATGAATGATTATGAGATAGCATTCTCCTCACTTGTCACAGAAAACTATATTCCTCTTGATGGTATTCATACATCATCTGCACGCATAGTTGTAGTATCAGTTGATGCAGTTTTGGCAAAGATGCTCATGTGCATAGTATTCCACAAAGACATGTCATTCCCAAAGTACCAATGGATCTTTCTTTATCGAAAACTTATGGATTTTTCAGAAACTAAATTTCAGTATGGAAACACATGGTACAAATGTAGCAGACAGGAAATGGCAATTGCAGTGAACAACTCCATTTCGATTGATTTTAGGTATGTTCCAGAAAATCACAGTGAACCATTGTTCTCAGGATTAACATACATTGAATACACAAAAAAATACATTAGCACAGTGAACCGCTACAACTCTGGGGAATATGGAGAACCAGTGAGAATGGCAACAACTAGTCCTTTGGGAAATGCTTTTCATGATGCAGTGTGGGTGTTGGCTCTAGCCTTGAATGCCTCCGATGCATGGATGAAACGAGAGAATAAGTCTCTATGTGAGTATGGGTATGGGCAAGCAGCCACTACACATAGAATAGTAGCTGAAGTGTGCAAAATTCAATTTCTTGGAGCTTCGGGCTGGAATAGCTACATCAACTGTAGTAAATTCACACCAGGGGTAGTTATTATGTCACAGTTTGTCTCCAATGAAGCCCTAACAGTTGCAATATATAATGATAATGAGGAGCTCCTGGTTACGCCAGAGAATATCACGCTTCTTTCAAATCCTGTTGAAAAGTATCAGGTGTCTTTGATACTATTAGCTATTTTCCAGCTATTTGTCTTGATTGCCTTCCTCCTTATTGTCATTATCAACATACTGAATGTGTTGCTTCGAGAACATAGTTCAGTTAAGGCCTCAAGCCATC
Organism: Spongilla lacustris; assembly: GCA_949361645.1. Classification (NCBI taxonomy): domain Eukaryota; kingdom Metazoa; phylum Porifera; class Demospongiae; order Spongillida; family Spongillidae; genus Spongilla; species Spongilla lacustris. The sequence goes on from OX442428.1 coordinate 3,314,080, forward strand.
GACTAAACCACCTGGCCTATTTAGGATGCTACTCCCTGTTAATAGGCATTAGCATATTAAACGTAACAGAGAGGTTTTTCTTTAATCTGAAGGTGAAAACATATCTTTGCAATAGTTTACCATTATTGGTCAGCAGTGGGTTCACATTGGTCTATGGAACTTTGATTGTGAAATCTTGTCGCTTATATAAGCTACTTGTAGTATCAGCCAGAAGCTTTCAACGACCTCCAGCAGGTAATAAAGCAATGGATGATTCAATCCTGATGGCAATCATTGTAGCATGTACCCTCCCCAATGTCATTATATGTGCAATATGGATATTTGTTGATCCAATTATTGTCACTTCCTACACATACTTGGACACATGGACAGCTAAGCCTTCTTATATTGTATTTGAGTCATGTATAATCAATGGCACGCACTTTCCAGTAATGTGGCTTGGAATTCTTTTGTCTTATGAAGGCCTTCTCTGCATCATTGCAGGATTTATATCATTTCTAACACGGTCTATTTCTATTCAGAACTTTAAAACAGGCAATATTCTTCTTCTTTCGGCACTGCTATTTGTGTCCTGTGGAGTTGGATTGCCAACCATTGTGATCCTATTGTCTTTGGATATTAGTTCTGACACACGTCATATCTCTCTATTTACTGTGATGTTTGTGTTATTGACAGTTTTTGTTTACCTGTGTGTATTTTTGTTGTTCCTCCCTCCTATTTACACTGGTGTCAAGGATAGGATTACCATTTGTTGCAGAAAGTGACTTATGTCTGCTGTATGGACATTGTATGTATTGATTATGCATCTGTATCAATTGGACCTGCAAACTTGAAGCGCTGCAGGTGAATATCAGTGTTGCCGAGCAATATATCACAATTGCAATATGCATTATGTACGTCACAGCACAAAAATGTAAGGAATCGTATGAAAATGAACGATTGATCTACCACTTACATCCTGGTACAGGCTGTATACATTCTGATACTGGCTATAATCAGCCTGTATCAGTATGTAGGTGTTAGGTCACTTGTAAAATCAATTCTTGATTTGCGGTCCTTTTTTTTTTTTGCTGTGAGTGTAAATACCTCTTTCAGTGGATGCTGAATACTGTTGCAATTCAACTTGTGTATGCAGAAGATGACCATCACTTCTTACCTGACACACACTGCATCTGAGTCTTTTTCTGACAAATTGAAATCGTCCTCCTTTGATGTTTGAACTTTCTTTGCTGGTTCTTTATCCAGACTGATAAACTCAACATTCAAACCTGATAATCATTTCTGTATTTAACTGGTGAATAATTCTATGCTCATCTGCATGATTTTAAGGTTATTCAACTGTTTGTGATTACCTATTCTGTCGACCATAGTGCTAGTGCAAGCTGAATACAATTAGTGACGCAGGACTATAATAAAATAATTACGACCCAAACTAGACCGATGTGTTGTTCCTGGGGTTGTATATTTTAGCAGTTAACACCTATATCATTATTTTAACACATTCGTCATGAAGGCTAAGAAATGGTAATTTCTGAGCAGTTCATTATGGTTGATGTATACAGGGTGTTCCAAAATCGTTTATAGATTAAC